>CABHPR010147310.1:0-17475 GCA_902168415.1 Peromyscus melanophrys
AAAAAAAAAAAAACCAGACAAGACTGAGAGAATGAGAAAAGCTAGGAGCAGCAGCAATCCAGGGAGGGCAGAGGAGATGACAGAGCCTGGCGAAGGCGTGGACAGAAAGACAGAAGGACCCAGGGAGAGGACCAAGCCGGAAGCCAAGAGAGGACACAGAAGCGGAGAGTACCTGAGACAGAGTTAAGGAGAGGGCTCTGAGCCAGAAGCAAGAGGTGAGGAGAAGCTGAGTCTTCTGGGCCTTTTTTTTCCCCTGCTGAATAGAGCCTTGATTATAGAGGTCCCCAAAGTCTGATCAATTTCATTCTATTTTTTAAAAACATTTCATAGCAAGAATCACATGAATGCAAAAGGCACCCCAAAGCTGAAAACTCTTAAGTCAAATGCAGGAGAAAAACTCCTGCTATGGCTGCAATTAGCACCCCATTAGGTAGAATATTATAAGGAGTAGTTTTGCAAAATATATATTTTTAACTGCTGGATTTATTTAGTTCTCGCTTTGGCCCAGGGAGCTTAATGTGTGTCCATTTCCCCCTCAATAACAGCTGTTCTTTTGAACCTTCTGAATAGGCAGCTGATTAGATAGGAAGGAAGTAATTTTAGAAGCCAGGGTAGACTCCAATGGGGATCGGTCTAAGCTGGCATAGCCCAGACCTCTTTAAAAACCAAGAAATCTGGTGGCCAGCTAGGAGTCACTTCCTGCTAAATTGAAACCCGGTGGATGCATTTTTCTCCTTCAGGCTGTAAATTCGGGCATAAGTAGTTTCAAGACCACTCCCTATTTCTGAATTTAATATAGAAGATGTATTTGCAGCCCAGCTACTCAAGGGGAAAGTTTCCTTCAGTTTTATTGGGAAGCAGCTCCTTTATGACTGTGGTGCCACTGGAGGAGAACATTTGCCCATGCTGAGTTTTACCTCACTGAACCGGAGATGAAATAGCAGTCGACAGGAGCACCCCTTGTACAAGCTGTCTGGCTTTTGATCTACCATCTCTGCGGCTAGTCTGCTTGTGTGCTCTGGGGCTGGGTTTTAGGTGAGCGCAATATATAAAGTCTGACTTGTCGAAGACCACATTTATATCTCATGCACGTTTACTGGAGAGAATTAAAATAGCTGGGCTTTTGGAAAGGAGGGAGGAAGAAGAGGAGGCGGAGGAGGAGAAGTAGGAGGGGGAGGGAGAAACTGGCCTTTAGGAAATTTAGATATAGCATATATTGAGGTGCAAACCCACTAAAATGGTCATTTAAATACTTACCATCCCATCTCGATCAGGTGAGCCTCTGTAACAGAAAAGAAATGATAGCTATTATGAAAATGAATCATTCCTGCTGCAGTGACTGAAGACCACAGAAAGAACTGTTAGCCATTATCTTCAGCTGCCCTGGGTTCCTTTGGCCATAAACACAACAAAGGACACAAAACCTACCAGCTGAGCGACATCTGAGTGTGGGGTAGATGCATGTGTGTCAAGCAGAGAAATTCTCATCAAGAACTGAAGTCCAAAGGCACAAACTGGCAGTGCTGGACCATGATCCACTTAGTTCATAAGAGTCTGATCCATTCACTCTATTTTTAATTACATGGATATGTGCTTGTCTGTGTATGGGCATGTGCCAGTGTGAATGCAGGCGCCCCTAGAGGCCAGAGAGTATGTCAGATCCCCTGGAGATGGAGTTACAGACAGTTGTGAGCTGGGAACTGAATTTGCATTCTCTACAAGAGCATACTCAACTCTGAGCTGCTGAGCCAGCTCCGGTCCCCTCGGCCCATTCTTCTTCTGGCTCCACTTAAAGTATCAGTCATAAAGCATGTATACAGACAATGTATACTCCTTTAGCTATCCCCTGTGAGTGATCCTGAATTGTCTTTTATGAGGTAAAGCTTTTTTTTTTTTTCTGGTAGTTTTCAACCAGTTTGAGAATCTGTACCTGCTTCCATGTTTCTGTGTTTACATCTTTCAAAGATAGGACAGGAGATGGAGGTTGGAACTGTGTTAAGTGGCGCCCTCTGCTGCTGAATCCCAGGGTAGTGGTTCCGTGGTGGTGCCAGGCTGTGATGCGAGGCAAGCAAGGGCTTCCGAGTAAGGTGCGTCTGGAAGTTCAGACCTCACCATTTCTAAGTTCTGTCACTTTGAACTCATTATCTAACCTGATAGCACAAAGAGTGAACAGATACTAGTTCCTGACAGCTGCTAAGAATTCGAAAGTGTTGATTTTAATTTCATTTCTTGTCCATTGACGTTTCTTCACTGGGAACACAAACTGCCCACTTGCAGCTACACTGTGTGGTAGAACAGTGTAAGCAAATTACTTTTGTTGCAGCAGAGAACTGGACTGGCTAAGTGAGGGAAGGTTTAGTGGTTTGAATGAGACGTTTCCACATAGTCTCAGTCGTTTGAATGCTTGGTGGAGCTGTTGGGGTAGGTTTAGGAGGCGTGGTCTTGCTGAAGGAAGTACATCTCCAGGCACGGGGCTTTGAGGTTTACACCGTTCCCAGTGCTCTCTTAGTTTCCGTGCTTTTGGTTCGAGATGTAAACTCATAGTTTCCTGATCCTGCCGCCATTGCTCTGTCATCACAGACACTAGCTCTTTGGAACCATAAGCTCTTTTGTACATTGCCTTGGTCATGGCAATTTTGGAACGTCACTAATACAGAGGGGAAAGCCAGAGGGTAGCCACTGTTATGTGGGAACAAAGTTTTAATTTACAGTCAGGAACTTAAAAGTTACACAATTAGCAAAGACTGGAATATTGGATCTTGTTTTGTAAGATTTATTTTTTTTTTATTTTATGTGTATGGGCGTTTTGGTTGCATGTACGTCTGTGCACCCTGTGCACCCTGGTGCCTGTGGAAGCCAGATGAGGTTTTTGAATCCCTTGGAACTGGACTTACAGATGGTTGTGAATCTCCATGTGGGTGCTGGGAACTGAACCCAGGTCCTCTGGAAAAACAGCCAGTGCTCTTAGCCATTGAGCCATCCCTCCTTTCCTGGCCAGCCAAGTTGATGCCATTTATATTAAAGTCAATACTGAGGGATGTGAAGAAATTCCTGTAAAGCTGTTGGTTATTTTTCTGGTTTGTTGGATTAGTAAGTGTTCTTTTCTTTCTCCCCTGTTGGGGTTAGGGTCTCTTTGGTTTACTGTGTGGTTGTGATGGATTCTCTTTTCCCTCTCTTTCTATCATAAACCTTACTCTTTCCTGTCCCCCTGTCAGGACTTTTCCTCACCTTTGTATCACAGTCCTTTGAGCGTTTTCTTCGGTGCTGGTGTGGATGTCATGAATTGCCTTCGTGCTGCTTGTCTTCTTTTCCACCAGTTTCAAAAGAATGCTTTGCTAGATAATAGCAGTCTCGTTGGCCGTTATTTACTTTTGGGGTTTGAAACTATCATTCCATGCTTTCCTGGTTTTAAAGGGTCACCGATGAGAGACCTGGTGTTAATTTGTTGTGTTTGCCTTGTGAGGGTTAGTGGGGTTGTTGTTGTTTTTCTTTTTTTCGTTTTGTTTTGTTTTATTGCAACATTTAGTGTGTGTGTGCAGGTACGCACATACACACACTGTATTTTGGACATCTTGACAAGATACGTTTTGCAAAGTTTCTTTTCTGGTCATGTCCTCATATTCTACATTCCTCATGTTCAGATGTTCATTGCTCTAGACTTGTGAATTTTCTGCTATAACCCCATTGATTAGATTGTCTATGGCTTTTTTTTTTTTAACCCCATGGAGTATTCTGAACATAGGCAAGAGTTCCTGGAAGTTTTGGTTGTATTTATTCATTTACTTTTCTTCCTGTATGTCTGACCTCATCCTCCAGACTTGGTAACCTTTGTTCATTAGTCCTTGTTCCTTGCTGACTCTTTTATTCCCATCATTTCTTTTGTTGGTTTTTCTTCAAAATCTGAATTTTCCTCTGTATTTATGAACTTTTCCTCCATCCCACAGGCTATCATGAACTTGTCTAACCGTCTTGTATAGGTCCTAAACTGATTTTCCTTCTTCACTCATCTGCTGTTTGAGGCTCCCTGTGGCAACTGCAGGAGCCTGAGCTCTGGCATTCCAGCCACCCAGACCTTGTTTTCTGTCTCTGAGGAGCTGGGTTGGAGTGGCTGGATTTCTCGGGCGCTTTCTGTTTCTTTGGTCTGCTTCGTACGTTGTTTGTTGGAATTTTTGTGTACTCTGGTTTTATTTTGTCCTTTGTCATTCTTTTTGTCTGTTGTACTTTATGAGGGTCTTCTGAGCTAACTGTTTCTGCTTGGATTCTCCCTCATTACTATTTTGGGGTGGGGGGAGCAAACCATATATACAGAAATGATGATTTACAGCAATCTTGGCATTCATACAGAGTAAAAAAAAAACAAAACAAAACCAAAAAACCGGAACACGTATGTCCCCCCAGTAAGGTTCCGAGACAGGGACATGAGGATATTTGCAGAAAAAATGGTAGTTTATAGTATTTTAGGGCTGTGAGAATAGTTCAGAAGTAAAAGGGAAGACGTGGAGAGAGTGATGTATGAAAGAACGACAGTGTGTGGGCTGCAAGTGTGAGGAGTAACAGAGAAAATATTACAGAAGAGCCTCAGAAAAAGAGAACAGACATTAAAGCCTGTCCAGGCACGATTTACACTAAAGGAACTAATGAATGAAGATAAATGTGAATTAAAATAAAATAACAAAGAAAAATAAAAGGAGACAGGAAATCTATCACCAGCTCATACTTCTTCCTAGGTGGGATGACGTGGCCGCCCCCACCCCTTTGAGGGTTCTTCTCTGCAGCTGGCTCTGAGGTGGGGGAGTGGGCTACTATCCTCAGGGATTCAAACAAGTTAGATGCTCTCCCTTGCTGAGGCGGCTTCGATGCTGGACACAGCTTCCTGTTGGAATTTCCTAATGGGAGACAACAGCCGTCCAATTACACCTCTTCCTAGTGTGCTGGGGGAGCCTACTTTCCATTCAGGGCATTCAGTGTTTAGGAGGGGGCATGGAGGGCATGGCTGGGCTTGTGTTTACCTCTGCTGCTGGGCATTCTCTTCCCTGGAGGATCCCAGCTTTTTCCTTGACCAATGACCCGTATGCACCAGCTGGACAAGACTACCCTGTTCAGCACGGTTCTTGTGTTCCCATGCTGCTGCTCATCGTGGCGGAGGTGGGGGTGCTGCTTTCCACACGTTCTTCCGGCCAGTCAGCTGTGGTGCTTGTGGAAGAGTTCAGCTTTAGGTTCCCGTTTCACACCTCTGATGGAGTTCCCGTAGTCAGCACTGGCCTGGACTCTCTTCAGCCAGAGTGTATTTAGTTTGGGGCCATGACTTTGCTTCCCATCTATTCTCTCTTCAACTTGATGTTCCTAGGTGGCTGTGCCAAGCAGGGACCAGCACCTTTTGGTGTCTGTTACTGACCCCAGGTGAGTAGCAGTGGTTCCGTATGTGTGTCTGGGTGCTGGTTGGTGGCTGCTCCAGGTCACTTCCTTATTGGAGGATTCTGTGGATCTCATCATATCTTGCTTCTTTCTATTCACTGCTTTGCTTTTCTTCAGTTCACACTCTCCAGCTGCCCTACCACTCCCTCTGTGTGTTTCTGATGGTCCTCTGTTCTTTCTCTTTCAGCAACAGACAGACTCTTCTCCTTCACTGGGTCACACAAAAACAGCTTTTAATTTGCCCTTTTTGTATAAGACCAAATTTATATAGCAGTCTGTAAGAGAACCAATGCCTTGGGCCTGTATTTCATTTTAATAAGTTTTTTTTCCTTTTTTTAAGTGACAGATCCATGATACTAGATGAGTTCTATTTTAAACCTTATCATTCAAAATGGATGCATAACCTCTAGTTTTAAAGGTTTGTTTCTTGTAACCACTGCCATTTCTCTTTGACTCATCTGGGTTACAGTCTTTCCTATCTCTGCCTTTTCTAGAGCAGGGCTCTGTTCTCAGCCTTGGTTCTTCATGGCCTTCAGCAAGTTACTAGCCCCACCCGGCACTGATTTCTCATCTCTAGAAGTGAGATATTGTTACTAACCTCATTGAATTATGTGAAAATGAAGAAGGATATCAGGGCAGCCAAATATTCTGCCACTTAGCACAGACTTTCTCCCTTCCTCTATCAGCCACTGTAATGATGATCAAATCAGGAAGCTCTGGTTCTTAAACCCATACTCTCTGAGGAGGTTCAATCAGCTTAAGCTGATGCTGGCTGCTACTCTAGCAGGTTGCTTAGCAACCCTGCGCCAGTTGCAACAATCCTGGAAAAGGTTTGCATCAACAAGGTCTTGATGATTGCAGGCTGACATAGGCATTAGCTAAAGCAAACTGCCACAGCGCTCTGCTAACTCCTTTGTGTTTATGATTCCTTTTCCAAGAATGATACGTGATCCAATTAGAGAGCAGGGGTTCATAAGAAACAAAAGCTTTCCCAAGACAACGTGTCCTTTAACTATCACTGTTGGGGAAACCAGTTTATACTTAATTTGCTCTCCTGTAAGTAACTTGGCAATCAGATGAGAAGTTAAGGCAAGGCACTTGGGATTCTGTAAAGTAATGCCTCATTAGAAGACCGCAGAGAGACACTGGGCATCCGAGGCAAAGCCATGAGGAATAACTTACTTTCATAGACTTGGCAATGGAAAAGAAGTGCTTTGGCTACATGCAAATTAGCCTAGCCTGCCCTGAGGCTCATTTAGCCTCTCTCCCCCTCTCTCCCCTCTTTCCCCTCTCTCCTCTCCTCTCTCCCTCTCTCTCTCTCTCTCTCTCTCTCTCTCTCTCTCTCTCTCTCTCTCTCTCTCTCTCTACCTCTCTCTCTCTTGCAGGGAGGAGGAGTTTTAAAAAGTTTTTAGGCCTTTTCAGACATCCCCAAATCCCTGGGACAGCTAGGAGAGGGCTTGGCTTCTGTTGTGATGGTCCTCTGAGACGCTTCCGACAGTGTCCCACATAACACATGGCACAATGCAGGTGTTGGCAGATGTGGCTGATGGCCTCAGCAGTTCAGTGTCTGGCCGTCTAGGGCACATGGATTTCACCTAGTGGAAAGCTCATTGTCACAGACGAGGAAACTGAGGCCACATACAGGACTGCATGATTTCCAAGGTCTTAAGACTCTTGGCTGAACCAGAGCAAAACACAGGAAGAGAGTAAGGCATTTATTTTGGTGGTTAATATTTAGAAAATGGTAAATTTATCAAGAAGCAATGTAAATTATTTGATCCTCAGGAAAATATTCCTAACTTAATCATTTAGAAACCACTCCAGGACTGCTAGTAAATATAATTTCCAGGAAGTATTTACCAAATAAGAAGTACAAAATATGAAGAGACTTAACATCTAGCATCTAGACAGAAAGATAAACTCTCTCAATTCGTCTCATCTTTGGCTTACAACATTCCCAACTGGCAAGGATAGAAGGCCCTCAGTTTACAATCTAAGGCTTTTCCTATCTCACCTCATCTACTTACCATCCTTGCCACTCATCACCACTTTTACTGGTAGCTCTGGACAGGTATGCTCTCTGTCCATTTGCCCTGTCTTAAATGCCTGCCAGATTTCCCGCCTCTCTGCTTTTCCTTTTATTATTTCATCTGTGTGAAAGACATTCTCTCATCCTTTAGAAGGCTGGACTCCAGGCCCTCCTGCCATGAAGCATCAGGCCACATGTGCACTTTCTTACCTTCAACTTTCTATGAAATTCCATTTTAGTTGCTCGTGCGGGACTCATCCCTATCAGTCTGTACCAGTCAGAACAGAAACAGCTGACACCCACTAAATGTGAAGGAGCCCGGTAGGCGCTTTACATGTTGCCTCATTTAGCTGTAGGAAAGACTTTAATTTCTATAATTCTTTATTGATAGAATTATATATCCTTGGATACTAAGTGTCCTATGATAAGATTTAATATTTAGTTAAAATGAAAATAAAAACTCATTATTTTCAACTCTGCACACACAATTGTAATTTTCCTGATTGTTCTCTTTCAGGTATGCTGGGTGAAGAAGGATCCTACTGAATTCCATTCTGATACAGGGCAGGCCATTGCAGACCTGCACTTTCTTCCCTTCATAGCCACTGTGGCTACTGGCTGGTGCTCTCCTTACACTGAGCTAGGACTGAGATTGTATGTTCTTGGCCAGCAAACTTCATGTATGATCTCACTTGTTCAGCTTGAAAATGCATTGAAGTTTTTTGTCAGGGTCAGCTTATGAATGAGCATTCAGTATGGTTAAATAAGAACACAGTGGCACGAACATGTTACATTACTAACACTCTCCAGGGTCTACTGAGGCACACAGGGAATTCATAGTTTTGGGTATGGTCGCTCAACTACGTCAAAGCATCCCCATGATTGTTTTTGGCATTGATTTCTTACTGAGGTTCCTGTCTATTCTTTACAGTTCTACCTGCCCAATCTTGGGATCTCAAGTAAGAGCTTTGGGTGGCATCTAGGGCATGTTTGTGAGTTGGGCTAGGGTGAATCTGCCTGCACATGTATTATGTTATCCTCTTGGGTCAAGTCATACAGGTAACTTGAGCAGTGTAACTGAGTGTTTTTACCCTCTACAAATGTAATAACCACATTTTCTGCCTCTCTGCGTGGAAGTAACAGATTAGATATAAGGTAGTAAAAAAAAGTACATGATTAAAAAACTGAACATGTGATGAAAAGTCTCTATCTTTTAAAAAGACAAATCCAATAAGTATTTGTGCTGAACAATGGCAGTTGACACAGAAATGGGGAAAGCATAGACAGCCAGACACATGCTATCAAAAGAGACTCTGTGGCATGTGTCTGTCTATGATCAACCACAGCAGGGTCTTAGAGCAAAGCTCGCCCACAGAGGCAAATTGTAGAGTACATACGTAGAGTCAGTGTCCTTTTCTTTCTTCCGTATTCCAAAGGCCTTCCGTGTGCGTTTTTTCAGTCCTGTGGGAAAACAGCAAAGGGTCAGAAAACAACCAGAAGCACAGGTGAATGTATCCTGGAAGGTGCAGCCAGGCCCGGTGAACTCTACCATGCACACTGCTCCAGAGACAGAGGCTGGGGGGACTTCAAATCCAGTGCCCCTTCTTT
Organism: Peromyscus melanophrys; assembly: GCA_902168415.1. Classification (NCBI taxonomy): domain Eukaryota; kingdom Metazoa; phylum Chordata; class Mammalia; order Rodentia; family Cricetidae; genus Peromyscus; species Peromyscus melanophrys. The sequence continues at coordinate 9,053 of CABHPR010147310.1, forward strand.
GCTACAGAGTGAATTCAGGGTCAGTTTGGGCAACTCCGTGAGACTCTGTCTCAAAGATTTTTTTTTTTTTTAGAAAAAAAAAGTAAAGAAAAAAATGACTAGGAATATTAGGGATATGGCTCAGTGGTCGAGCACCTGCCAGCACAGACCATGCCCTGGAGCACTGGTTCTCAACCTTCCTAATGCTGCAACCCTTTAATACAGTTCCTCATGTTGTGGTGACCCCCAACCATAAAACTATTTTCATTGCTACTTCATGACTGTCATTTTGCCACCACTATGAACTGTAATGTAAATATCTGTGCTTTCTGATGGTGTTAGGTGTCCCCTATGAAAGGGTCATTTGACCCCCAAGGAGTCTCGACCCACAGGGGTTCAATCACCAGTTCTGAAAAGAAAAGGGAAAGTTGCCACATAGCTGTTCAATTTGTATATTCAGAAAACAGTGTCAGCATATGTGTGTGCATGTGAATATGTGAAGATGATTCATTACTGGAGTTTCAACAGGTGTTTATGAGGGCCTCGGCAGGGGAAGTTCTTAGACTCATAAGCAACATAAGGATGCCGTAACTGGGAAGGATCACAGGCTTTTCTTAGATTACTGTTATTCATCAGGAAGATCAAGACTTTGCCAAGAAACTGAATCACAGATTTAGAATAGCCATTTCCAGGGTGGATCTGTACTTGAGACTGGATAATCCTAAATCACAGAGAAGATGAGCCATACCGGGAGAGCTATGCACACCCCTCTCCCCATCTCTTGCCCTGCATTCCCATCTCATCTTTAGCATCATGGCTAGGTTAGAATATTAACTTTTCTCTGAGCACACTGTGACACTGGTACCCCAGCATCTCTTCCTCAGGATCTTCATCTCTGGTTGAAATTCACTGCTTATTTTGCCAACACTCAAAATTTCAATTCATCCTTGAAGGTAGGGCCCCAATGCCACACGCTGATAGGACCTATCCATCTTACTGACGCTCTTATATATATGAATATGTCCTTGGTGCCAGCGATATCAGACTCTCTGATGATTGTGAGCTTTCCTAGCCTAAAGGCCAGGGCCGCCCAGCCCTGCCTGCCCATTTTGCAGAGGTATCAGACAACATTTGCTGATTAAAGTTAGGTTCCAAGAAAGTACCATTCAGCAGAAGTGGGGCAAGAAGGCCCCTTCCATGCTTATGAACCAAGCCAAGTTTGGGTCTTCCATTCTTACTCCATCGAGGACCTGTTGAGACCTCCCATCTCCTACATGCTGGGCTTTCTGATGTTAGCAAGTGCCGTTTCACCATAGAAGAGGCCTGTGTAATCAGCTCTGTGGGGAAAGCTGTACTGAGAGATAGCAACTAAAAACCAACCTGATATCGCTGGGCAGGTAGCTTATCCCTATTCTCTTAGCAGCTGGGAGGCTGAAACAGGGGAATTGGTGAAAGTTTGAAGCCAGCCTGGATTGCAGAGTGAGGCCCTCTCTCAAAAACAAAAAAACAAAACAAAAAACCCAACCAACCAACCAAACAAAAATATGGTCACTGATACTGCGGGATTTGTTTGACAGGAAGTACAACCAGAGAAATAGACGAAATCAGGCATTTGCTATCGTCTTTCTCAAGGCCTGTGAGTCAGCCGAGACTCTCTGAGTCACTCATTAGCTGTCTCTAAGGATACTACTCAAATATAGTTTCCAAAATGTCTCTGTGCAGCTCGATTTTGCATTTAATATTCATTCTATTTAAGATGTTTAGATTTTTAAAATGTCAATGCTCTTTTTAAAAACCATTTCCCACACAAAACTATTCTCCATTACTTTTCACATAATAAGTTTATAGGGGAACTGGCTGACATTTCAAACTATTCATAATATTTAGGAATGCTTGCCCCCACCCCATTCCATTTTCAATTCTCTTTGTTACAATCTCTCTCTCTCATCTCTGTTCTGTCTTATTCCCCTCTAGGGACAAATGCCATAGTTACATAATCATCATTTTCTTCTTACCATTTACCCCAGGTTTCAGCTTCTTGCTGCTTCCAATTTAGCTTTAGGTTCATGATGATTGCTGTACTCATGAATCACTCCTGATGACTTTAGGGGCACATCACAAAACCATTACTAACTTGTATTTTCAAGTTTTGTATTCTGCTAACTCTACCTATAAGAGACAGCACGTCCTCCCAAACAGACCAGGAAGTACCCACAACTTTCGGATTTCAGGTAATCCTGTATTAGCAACAGGACCGTCATGCCCTGGACTAACATACTTGGGCAACAGCCAATGTGAAGTAGATCATGAATGTCCCAAGTTACCTATTTTCCAGGAAAAAGTATACCAGCCCAGAGTCAGGGGACACAGAGTCCATCCCAGCATTGTTTCTGGCTGCAGATCTTGCTGTTGCTTCTGCCCTTTGGGTTTCAGACAGTTTATAACAACCAACAAGAATAAGAGAAGGGATCACACAATCATAAAATCCTATGCCAACCTAGAGCTTTGGTGTTGCTGAAAGTCATGTTTCTAACACTCAGAATACCTGTACACATGGAATATAAAAAGGAACACATAAATATGTGACATTTCAGAAAAAAGTCACATTGTTAAATAAGCATTGAAAAGAGGGCCCCTGCGTGACAAGTGGAGAGACTTGAGAACACGAATATGCGCAAAGAAAACTTTGATTAAAGCAACAAAAACATAAAATGTAAGTTATTTATATTTTAATGGATATATATTTTTTTAAAGATCCAAGCAGAAATAATCATACTACCCCTGCTAAACATGAGGTACAGTCAATCATGCCTTTTGAGAACTTACCAAAAAATATTTTGGAAATGTCTCCTAGCAGAAAGAAATCAGTGAGATAGCTTGGTGGGTAGAGGCATTTGCCTGGCACCCTGAGTCCCATGCCCAGAGCCCATGTTAAGGTTGAAGAAGAAAGCTGACTACGCACCCACTCCCCCACCCCATCCTATCTCCCTCCCAATCATAGAAGGGAGAAATGATTCTCAAGGATATCATCAGAATATCAAGGAAGACATTCTGTGTCAGCTCAAGAAGCACTGGGGCCAGCAAGATGGCTCGGAGGGTAAATAAGCTTGCTGCCAATCCTCACAACCTGAGTTTGATCCCTGGGACACACACGGTAGAAGGAAAGGACCAGCTCCTACAAGCTGTCCTCTGACACCCACACATGACCTTTGGAATTCATGTACCCCAACCCACAATCATAGAAATGAATGAACTGTTTGGGAGGCATCCAGGCAGTGGGACCGGGTCCTGTCCTCAGTGCATGAGCTGGCTGTTTGGAACCTGGGGCTTATGCAGGGACACTTGGCTCAGCCTGGGAGGAGGGGACTGGACCTGCCTGGACTGAATCTACCAGGTTGAACTCAATCCTCAGGGGAGTCTTTTCCCTGGAGGAGATGGGAATAGGGGGTGGGCTGGGGGGAAGGTGGGGGGGGGGGGACAAGGGAATCTGTGGCTGATATGTAAAATTAAATAAAATTATAAAATAAAAAAATAGAGTTATCTGAAAAAAAAGAAATGAATAAATGTGAAAAATTTAAAAGAAATTCCAATTCTGACTTCATAATGCTGTAACAGTTTTAAAGCCAATTTCTAACTAGGATTGTTTTGGGTGTAGAGCATGGATTTGGGTTAACTATTCTTTATTGAGAAAAGGAAAGCAAAAAAGTTTGGTTTTATTTTAAAGAAATGTCCCTTTCCAAATGCTGAGGTCCATAGCAAGAGGATTTCCAGCTGTGAAGATTCAGGGTGAGAAGAGTTCTTTTGTGAACTGTGGAATCCAGACCACCTTTATGGGCAGCCCCAGAACTGTTGTCTTGGCTGAGTTGTGGTGAGCTGGCTTGTGCCCCTCTATCTAACTTATGTCCCAATAGTTTCCTTTGGTGTCTTGAGACAAGCCAGTCAGTTTTGAAGGAACAACATTTAAAGAAGACACGCCCCCCGGCCCCCCCCCCCCCCCCCCCCACAAGACAGGGTTTCTCTATGTAACAGCCCTGGCTGTCTTGGAACTCAATTTACAGAGCAAGCTGTCCTTGAACTCACAGAGATCTACCTGCCTCTGTCTCCTGAGTGCTGGGATTAAAGGTGTGCACCACTATGCCTGGCTAAAAATAGACCTTTAAAAAGAGGTTAGAAAGCTTATCTCAATTTAGACAATTCTGAGCATGATAGTGAACAGTCAAACAAAGCAATGGATATAGAATTTGATGGTGCTGGTCCAAAAGTCCAGGGCAAGAAGGAGTTCCATCATTGAAATACTAAGCAGACACTGTTACTGTGGGCCTTTCTGAAGGCTGGGTACCAGCTGCATATGATGTCTCTTTAAAATGTTTTACAGTGTGTGTGTGTGTGTGTGTGTGTGTGTGTGTGTGTGTGTGTACACGAATGTAAGCTTGTGCATGATTGTACACACAAGTGTATGGGTGCATGTGCCATGACTGTATATGCAGAGGTCAGAGGAGGCTATCAAGTGTCTCCTTCTATGGCCTTCTACTTCACTGTCTTGAGTCAGGGTCTCTTACTGAACTGGAAGCTTGCCATCTCAGCAAGGAAGACTGAGCCTTGAGCTCCCAGTTACCTGTTTGTCTTTACTTCCCAATGCTGGGCTTACAGGCGTACTTGCTTTTTACATGGGTGCTGGGGATTTGAACTTAGGTCCTCATGCTGGTATAGTAAAATTCTTAGCACTGAGCCATTTCACTAGCCCATCTTACAAACTTGGTGAAAATGTAGTTGGCTTTTCCTCTTCAGGTAATGAGTCTGAGGGTTGGCTTGAGTAATGTTGCAGGAGATAAATCCCAAATCTATGGATGGAAGTGCAGCGCTGACTCATGGGCTCTGAATGAACATCAGTTCTCCTACCTAGGTGTGCCTAGAGACACTGCATTTCTATAAAAGCCTTTAACCCCTAAAGATATGTCTCATTATTTAGTTTATATAATTCTGTAAGTAAAATGGAGATGAACAGGTGAAAATGTCGTATATCCACACAATAGAATATTATTCAGCTCTGAAAAGGAATTAAGGCTGAAACCTGATATAACATAAATAAACCTTAAAAACATTGTGATAGCTGAAAGCAGATGAACATAGAATGTCACCTACTATACAACTTTATAGGACAGATCCAGCAAAGGCAAATCCATCAATGTAGAAATCAGAGTGGATGTTAATGGGGCAAGGTGGAAGGAGGAAGGGGGACAGCTGAATGACAGAGACTCTCTTTTAGATGATGGAAAATTCTGAATGTGGATAGCAGTGTTTGTTCTAAGAGACTGAATATGTATGAAATGTGATGAGTTATATATGCTAAAATAACTCAAGTGGAAAACTGTATGTTATGTGCATTTTAGCTCAACAGAAAAGAAATGAAAGAGTTCAAGCCAGGCTATTTTGCAGTGAGAGAGAAAAAAAAAGTGAAAGAAACAAGATAGATAGTCTCAAAAGTTTGAGACCTGAATAGCTACATATGCCAATCAACACAAAATCATACATTTGTTTAAAATGTTTTGAGATAATTTTTGGTGATTTAAAAAAATTTAATTGTTATTGTCACCTGTAGATTACAATGTTGTGTTGTGATGTCAAAAAGAACATAACTGGAAGCAGTTACAAATTTGTGACCTCCACTATGAAGAAAGGTGTTTCCATGAGAATTTGCCAAGAACACACACTTTCCTCCATCAGGTATATATGAAGCTTCCAGAAACACTTTATTCTATTGCTTGCTCCTTTGATCTGGTCTCAGAAGCCCAGAAGGTAAATACCATGGTATTAGCACTCCACGTCGGGTGTTGATTCTCCTTGGTGAAGGACAGGGCAGGCTTACAGCCATTTGCTCAACTGTCTTAAAGAAGAGGCATATCCACAGAACTGAGAGAATAGCAGTGATGGATGAAGGAAGTGGGAGACCAGAATCTTGAAATATGCTCACATGTTCTGTTCTCAGATTCCATCTGGGTTGCCATGTTACAGGAAACTTTGGGAAAGCCCCATGTTGGATGCTATATATTATCGGGGAAACTGGGGTTCTCTTTAATAAGTTCCTAGTTTATTAATAAAAGAATTTTAAAAAATGGACCCAGAAGGAAGTTTGGGTGCAACTTTAGTAGTTTAAGAAAAGCAACAGGGAATGGAGGTCAGTCAGCAAGCAGATACATGACAAAAAGCAGTGTTGTGGCATGGCAGAAAGTGAAGAGCACTGTTAACTTCAGAAAAGAGAAAGCCCACTGTCCAGGAAAGCATGCTGATCAATATTGAAAAGAAAAGGAAGACTTATCCTTCCTGAGTAACTCTGAAAGGAGCAGGATTAGCAGAGCTATAGAGAGGCAGCTCGGGAAGCAACGGTATGGCAGCAGTTTCTGGGAAGCTCAAGTATATTATCTCATTAGATAATTATTTCTCCCTATCTCCTTCTCATGAATTCAGGTGAATCAGATTCAGGGGTGCTCTTCTGGAGAGGTGATAGGCACAGCTGAAGTAACTCTGAAAAATATTATCTGAAGATTTCACATATGAATGCTTTCCAAGACTACTGTAACAGTGTGGCCAAGAATGTTGGTTTAGTCTGAGTTTAGGTCCCTATAGGGCAAGGGAACACCTTAGGCTGCAGGTGACAGCATGGAGTTGGGCTTCTGTCTGTTATCACTGACGTGTGTGTGTGTGTGTGTGTGTGTGTGTGTGTGTGTGTGTGTGAATTTCATAACCTATGACCTTGATACCAGTAATAACGAAAATCCTATACAAACTATAGAAGAAAAATATATGCTAGCAAAACATCAGAAATGAATGTTGTTTGGCACAATACTAAACATTCTAGCCAGCAGCACTAGACAGAAAAAACAACATTCCACTTTGAACTTGCATTCATTCTGAGTCCAAACTTTGTAGCTGCCACTTTCTAGCACTGCTTCCACAGAGATACAGGTGTTGTCACTATTGATGATCACATTCAGAGGAAGAAAAGAGAACAAAGCATTCTGGCATTGTTAAGCCTGCAGGTCCCTGGCCAAAAAAGAGGGTGCCACTGAGACAGGGCAAGACAGTGCAGAGGTTTCTTCATCTTGTATTACTGAAGCCATTTTAGGTTAACTAAAATTTGGTCTTGATGGAAAATCCAGTAGGAAATTTCCCAACTCTATTCTAGGAGCCTGAGGTCAAGATGCCCCAGCTAACTTAGCCTCTGTTGTGCAAACCATCTCCTCCAGCTAATTGCTTATCTTAGCTTCTGTTAAACTGCTTCCTTGCTCAAAACTCTCCCTTGCAGCTGCCAAGCAAGATAACCAGGATGTGTTTTTTGCCTTCAAAAAACCCACATCCTAAACACACAGGTCCTGAATACCTGAGTGTAGTCCTAGCAAGCTGGAATAAAGACTTTCAATTGGAAAAAACAAACAAACAAACAAACAAACAACAAAAAAGAAGAGGCATTTCAAGCTGCAAGGAAGCATGTGGCAGTGACATCTATGAAAAGGATTAATACTATAGGCAGAAAGCCCTGGCTTCACTTCCACATGGTATCTGTGACCTGTGTGGTGATGTACACTTTTTTTGTGACAAGCTAGAAACTGATCTGAATCAACATTTTCACTATAATGAAAATAGTGGGTTTTTTTTTTTTTTTTTTTTTAGTATTAATGCAAATTCCCACATCTGAATGTTTGGGAAAACATTTCTTGGCATTTTGTAGTGCTCCATACATGGTAAAAGTTTCAAAAGATTTTGTATGGGTTGTGGACATGGCTCAGTGGATAAAGCCCTTGCTTTGCAGTTATGAGGAGTTTGAATCACCGGAACCCATGGAAAGCCAGATGCAGTGGTGTTCATCTAGGAGGTGGAGACAGGTGGGTCCATGGAAGCTGTGGGGCCATGAAGCTGCAAAGGCCTTATAACCCATCTTTACCAGTGACTTTTTAAATGGTCAAAGGATCCAATCCTTCCATTCATTTATTTTATTATCACAAGGAAATTTGGAATGGAGCAATAACAAAGCAACCATCACCAGCCCAGCTCCTGCCTGACACCCTGTACCTGGGATACAGCCTGGGTCTTCCTTCCTGTCATCTGCATCCTGCAAGCAGAGTCTCTGGCTGATGGTTCCTGCTGTCATCCGTTTGGGATGGGGGCTTAGTCACGGTGTGAGTTGTGTTTACAGCAGTCTCACTACTTATTTGATCTCAAATTCCTGGTCCCTTGCCTTTGCAGACAAGGTGGGCTGCTCTGCTAGCCAGTGCTATCAAGACTGCTGTCAGCCCTTCCTCCTGAGGTGGAACCCGACAACTCTGCCATGAAGCTGTCTGACTATGCCGTACCTGTATGACTCTGAACTGGGAATTTTACAGCTGTCCCTTCCTGATATTTTGTTGCATCCTGGGATGGTTCTTCGGGAGCTCTTGTTTCTGTGGTTC
>CABHPR010147311.1:0-51352 GCA_902168415.1 Peromyscus melanophrys
ATGTTCAACATATCATTGATAAATAGGGTTTCAATGGGCATCTGCATTAAGTTCTGAAAAGGCTGATTCTATAAATTCACATTTATTAGAAACGATGGCTGTAATGGGCATACTGCTAAAAACTAAAACTGATAATTCCCCAGCTTATGTTTCCAGTAAATTAAAACAATTTTTTTTGTGTGTTGCAACATAAAACACATAACAGGGATATCATACAATACTACAGGACAAGCAACTATTGAAAGATCTAATCGCACTCTAAAGGAGATACTTGCTAAACAGAAGTGGGATATCAGGACCCCCAAAGATAGACTGTATAATGCTTTATTAACCTTAAATTTTCTAAATGTTAATGAAACAGAGACAATACCTGCTGAAAGTCATTGGACCATAGGAAAAATAACTCTGAATTAAATCAACCTGTGCTTTACAAGGATGTCAAGACATCTTCAGAGAAAATGGAGGAGGTTTAATGATGATGTTTGGGTTATGCTTATGTCTACACAAGAGATACAAATTTGTGGATCCCATTGAAATTGGTAAAAATCCAGCATAAGTAAGAAACATAGCCCAGATGCTGTGGCTGCAGAAATGTCTTGGCAAAAGACCAGATACAAGCGGCCTATGGAGCAAACAAATAATCCTCCCACCTGGGGACAGCTTAAGAATTAGTGTGACAAAGAGGAGACAATACTTCATAGGACTCAAAAGCCACTAAATTCTGCAAATTTATTTATTTCCATGCTTTTGGTGGAGATGGTGCAGGTAAAAGGATGGATCATAATTACGGGGTCTTCATTCCTAACCCTCCTGTAAACTCAGAAGTAAGTTGGGGAGACATGAATATTCCTGTGGTGGTTAATGAATCTTCTTGGCTACCTGGTCCACCTGACAACCAAGGTCCTTCTTAGACAAGAAGGAGGGTAGAGTGATTAACAATTACACTGCAGATGTACAAGGGATTTCTATTTGTATGGGAAATGGAATTCAATGTCTAAAATAACCTTTCAAGTATGGCTATCCGTAATCAATTCTACCCAAGATTATCGTAATAAGTTTTATATGATTCATGCATCTGGTGTCAAATGAAAGGGGGTTAATGCTACTAGTTCCATAAATCTACCATTCTGTGAGATAAAGATTACCAATAAGGAATCTGCCTGGGCACACTGGCAACAACGTAGAGTGAGAAATCTTGAGTGCCAAATATTGTCTCCCAAGGAGACGTCATAGATTGGAGCCCTTATGGCTTCCCTCAAGGGAATTATTCTCACTCAGAGATAAGATGAAGCAGTATAATTTGAATGGAACTGTAGAAATTAATGCTACTCTTAATGAACCTGTCTGATGGCATGGAGTTAGGATGTCAAGTCCTCTCCTGCAATTTGGCAATTCAATTCAAACTAACTTGTGGGAACTGGCAATTGCCTTCCACCTTCTTAAAGCACGGGAAGGAAAGTTAAACATTAAAAATGAGAAATATACTTTGTCTTATAAAGAAATCAAATCCATCCTTTTATGATGTGTTTCCCATTATCTCACTTGCTACAAAGTAGCCTGTACAATGGCACCTAATAATCACAGCATCACTGGTGAATGCTCTACCCTTCATACCTGTATTAATTTTAGTATGTCTTTAAACTTTACATCTGAAAGTTTATACTATCTTTGAGCAAGGCCAGCAATCTGTATCCTGGTAAAGTTGTTCAGCCCGTAGCAAGACTCTCCTGTGATGATCCTAGGACAGAACCTTGCTGCAAGAATATTAAAAAGAACATGTCTGATGGCTGGACTGATTACTGCAGTTATTATGGGAATTATTGCCTTGACCGCTATGGCAGCAACAGCTGGAGTGGTGGTTTTTGAAGAAATTCAAACTGCTCAATTTGTTAGAGACTGGAATAAGCACTCTAACAAACTTTTGATTGAACAAAATAGGATAAATTGTGAGGGTGAATTCGCTGATTTAAGACAAATTGTTACATTGTTGGAAGATCAGTTAGAAATATGGAAGGAGGAGATAAAATTCTCTGATCTTCCAGCATTCACCCCAATACCTGGCTCCAGGTTTGATTTTATTAATAAGACTCTTTAAGATTCATGCTACAAAATGTGATTTGAATGTTTCATCTTTTTGTATTACACCTTTATAGCATGTGTTATTGGGAAAAGGTTAAGATGCATTTGATGGGTCACCCTAATTCTTCTCAAATGATTTATCTTCTACAACAAGAAATTAAGGAAATTTTACAAAAAGTTACCTGATATGACAGGAACAAATGTTGTGGAAAGCCTTGCAGATACTATAGCCTCATTTAACACTGTGGATCACTTTAATAGATTTTTTTTTGCCACGTGTTACTCTTGTGCAAGCAGTGGTAACCTTATTGGTTTTGAAATGAATTTTGACTTACTTACATAAGATTGTTAAACAGAAAGACAGAGAAAAGGCTCTATTTGCAGCAAAGCTACATAAACTCCAAAATAGCTAATCATTGCACATAGAAAAGGGGAAATGGAAGAAGACATCCCAACAAGCTGTAGCCAATTTGACATGGGAGTGTCAGCAGCAGGCCTTGATCTGCCTTTTGTGATTGTTACCCCTTTCTCCATACCTTCTGTTGGAAGTATTATCTGAGAGTTTTCCTAGGGTATCAAAGCCTATGCAAACTTAGAAACAAAAATCCAGAAAACTGTGGTATTATTACTGAGAATTTGCATTTGGCATTATCCCTCTGGTGGGGGCTTAGGTCAAAGACTTTGGTGTATGGAGTTGACTTGCTAAAGGTGTGATTTGTAAAACAATATAGGACCTTACCTCACCAAGGGTGGTTCAGTCCATAGAGGTGAATCCACCCTACACCAGGAAAAGGATAAAAATGAATCCTTGAAGTGCCTCTGTAATTCTTTCCATGGACCTGCACGAACCTACATCCAGACCTGATATACAACAGAGATCAACCAACATGCCTATCCTTCATAATTAGAGGGATAATAGAGTGCTTCATTATGGCTTGTGATGTGGGCAACCTTTCAGTGGTTATATCACTGCCAATGGGCTTCTCCCTCCAACTTCTAACTGTATATAGTGACACTGTGGAGTTGAGTCACCTCAGAAGCCTCCAAACCATGATGGCACCAGTCTTGTACAGGTCACTGGGGTAAAATCACAGCTATTCAGATTCAAAAGGTCAAGAGTCATAACAACCTGGAAAACAGTGATCCACAGCAGAGGAAGATGCAGATTGATGATGCTAGAAAGACTCAGAACAGAGGAGACACAATGAGCACCTGATCCTTCAGCTCATGTGGATGAGATCAGAGGATTCATGATTGCAGATCAAGAAGAAACATGATATTCGCATGGCCCTAAATTTGATTCCACTCAGCTGAACACTCCCCTATAGATGCATTGCCCTTTTCTTAAAAACATATACAATTACTCTAAGAACAAAATGTTAGCATTTTCACCTGTTTGGTGCTCATATTTTGCTAAAAGCCACAAAAATATATAAAGTGGGATTTCAGCTGATTATGACAAAGCTAATACCTGGAAAGAGCCTATGGCCTTCCAGAGGTCAAGCTTAGGCTCAAGGAGCCTTGGTGATATTTGACTTTTGATTATCAGCCATTTTCTGCTATAAGTTTCTCATGTGTTATTGTAGCTTTTCCATCATTTATTGGGTACCATTTGCCCTCTACTAAAGGAGTATTTAGATAACCTCTGCTGACAGCGATGCACATCCAGAATCCCAGTTCAAGCCTCCCTGTAATTATTGTCATTAGCAGCATCTGGCCAGGACCATTCCCAGAGGGATGAAAGTATCTTATCAGAGATGTCGTCTCTGAACTCTCTAAGAACAGACTTAAGCATCCAAGGCCAAACAAAACAAAATCTGTCTCCTAGGTCAGACAGATAGCTTTATTTCTTGTGTAATTTATAGTGAGACCCTCCTTTCTTGTACAACCATACTAATAGACCCCTGCCTTCTTACTTAACTACTTCTAGGAATGTAGACTAAGCACATAGATCCCATTTTGATATACTAACTGTTCAGTCATTAGTGCTCAGTTGCCCTCCTCTTTTACCACTCACATCTTCGGTTGTAGAAGAAAGCCTGATGGTCACTGCCTGAGGAAAATTCTTACTTGCCTTTATGACCTTGCAGGAATTCAGGTCTGGTGACCTGGCTGGAGGGGGAGAATTGTGATTGTTTGGGTATCTAACTGTAAAGCTAGAGACTGAGAGAGGTTTAAAGAAATGGACTAAAGAGCTCAGTGAGCTGAGATTCTCTTCCTGAAAATAAATCTCGCTGTTTGTAGTTTATCTTCTGAGTGCCTGAAAAGTATATTATTAAGGCTGGTTCTTTAGTAATACACAAGAATATTTTATTGTTAAGAATTCTTTTTTTTGTGAAGGTAAACTTTGGTTTAAAATTGCTTATTCCCAAGTATTCATTTCACCTTAATTCTTGTTAGCATTTGATCTTTGAACCCCAGCATCATCTTGAATGGCTACTTTCAGCCTTACTTTACACTGTGGGTATGGGCTCAGGGGTGTGTGCATCTTGGAGATGCACATGATTTGTGAAATTTTAGATTGTTTCACAATATTGTTGAGATATAAGATTTTTGGTCTTTTAGATATAATTAAAGTGTCCTTTCCTGCACATGGAAAATATATTAAGTGTAAACTGTAAATGTTTTCTAGTCAAGAGCTGAAAAAGAGAACTAAAAATTAAAACTTCCAAAATGCAGAAGAGGTCACTTGTTCAAGGCAAGAACTGGTTACACTGTACCATACTGAATTCTCTCATCAAGACATTTCACTGCAAGGAGAATTCCTCCTCCATGATGGTGCTACAGTGTGAGAACTCCAAGAGAGTGTTAGTAGCTGTGTAGTACCCATGCTCTTTATGAAGATGAGTACTGAGATAGCTCATCTTACTGCCTTGTGCCCACAATGACACTAAAATACATTCATTTACTTTCATCCACAGGCATATGTCTGATGTGTGGGCATCAGTTTCAGTATGAAAGTCACACTCTACCCATCCTGCCAGGATAGGATCCAGTAGCCCATGGACATAATCCAATACATTATCTCTATTTCAAGGTCTACTCACTGACAACAAAAGGCAATCTCTAGCTCTATTTTTTCCTTCTATATGTATCAATTCACTTTCTGTTTCAATAACTTAATAACTAGCCCATTGTCATTATAAATAAATTTGGTGAACTTAGGTGATAATTTGAGAGGATATAAGTACAACATCAAGCATCACCTCCACTCATCCTCTGATGAGGATGCTGTTTGTTATGTCAGAGAATTCTACAGGAGATGAAAGAAATACCCAGGGACATAGAAGTAAAACTGCATTATGGATAATGAGTTTTGTGCCAACATACTCTAGTAAGAATTAATCAGGTTTTCAGGGAGCTACAGTAGTAATTATGAGGGTGATCCTCAAATATATGGATTGTTCTTGGTTTTCGTGTGACCTTAAATATCTCTCCAGCATACATATCCACACTTGAAGGCCAGACTTAAGCAAATTAACATTAATGGGCAGACCTGCTGTATGAAACTATTCCTGTGAAGCTGGGAACAAACATCTATTCATGTGAGATAAGAAACTGATGATAGATAAAAGTGAAGATAACATATAATTTGGAAACAGAGGACAGAGTTCTTGGCAGGTTCAAGTCAAGGCAGGTCATAGAGAGATATACCATGCAGACAGCATTCCTGTAGAGGATTTATTATAATGGTGAGAGAAGAACTGGGGAGATAAGAGGAAGAAGAAAAGAAGGGAGATGAAAAGAAGAGACAGAAAAGGGGGAGGAGAGGAGGTGCAGATGTGGCCTCAAGGGAAGGTAGCAGAAGGGTTTTCTCTTAAAGGGGACTTAGCAAATGCACAAACAGGCTACATATGATGACATTGTCAGTATCCTGAGTAGGCTAAAGTACTGCCTGCTCACTGGGTAGGTCCCCAAGGGTCCTGCCAGGTAATGTCTGCTAAGTGCTAATATTCCTCCCTTTTGTTTATCATAAAAAGGTGAGGAGTTAAAATGGAGATCACAAGAGGTAGGAATGAGACGCACTGAATTCTTGAAACTGCTTCCTGCTGATGTGGGACAAAGTGAGAGGGGGAAGTTGGGAGTCAGGATCACACACAGTGGTAGGTGTGAGTGAAGAAGCATTCAGTTAGCTGCCATCCTGGAGACTTCAGGAACCTGATTTCTTGAGGAGGCAGAGAAGGCAGGTTGCTAGGAAATAAAAATAGATTATTAACACCAGCCCTATGAATGGGGCTAGCCAAGGGAAGAGTGATGTGGCTGCCAGAAAGAATGAAAGAGAGATGTGCCCTGGTTGTGCAGAAGAGGTAAGAGTGGATGAGTGAAACACAAGAGCAGATATTCCCTTCATTGGGACATTTTGGAATACCAGGTATCAGTTGCTGGGTTCATGCCCTCTTGAGCTTAGAGAGATGGTACCAGCAGTGAAGTGCCAGAAACTTTAGGAGATTTTATGCCAAATGGAGGGATATTGTCTTCTTCAGGAGTACCTGAGCCATCACATCTGCTATTTCTATCAGGTGAGAAATGCCTCTCTTTATTCTGAAAAACTGTCAATAAGTTCAGAGATAATGGAATTTTTATGAGTGGGCATGCAAGTGAAGTCAACCTGCCAGTATTTTCCTGGTTTGGATTTTCAGAGCTGAAACTGCTACAGGGGCTGGTGTATCTGGAAGACCCCTTGCAGGTTGGCCTTGGCATGAGTCTGGCAGGAGGGGTGGACCTGTGCAGTAACCTGTAGATGTTTGTAAAACAACTGGAACAGATTTATATCCAGGGGTCATAGCAAAGGCTAGCATGGGAGCCAGTTTTCAGGTTCCTCTTGGCTTTGCCCAGTAGGTCCTCATAGAGAGGATGATTGGACCACGGGCCTGAGTGCAGGTGCCTGAGATGGCCTGCATTTGTGATGGTGGAGGGGGGGTCTTTTGTTCCACTCCCTTGGTGTTTCTATAAATATCCTGGGGCAGAAACAATCAGGGCTCATTGGAATAGGTTCCAGACCCTCTTGAGGCTATCCTTTATTTTCTATCTGTTTATCTCCCAATCTAAATTCTTATATCTAATATTTGGTACAGCTTGCACTCAAGAAAATTCTTGGGGACTGTGGGGTTGGTGTGTAAATGCCCTGCAGGCTAGACATTTAAGGACTCCTGAAAACTATAGTCAGTGCTCTATTGGATTGTCAAAACAGCATTTATCAATGCTAAAACTTTGAACCTCCAAAGTTACATCTGAAAACAGTTCATCCTGTACCATGAAGTCCCTGAATAAGGCACACCTGTCTGTACTTTTAACAGGAAACTTACTCATGAGCTAACAAGATGTTTGTGGCCTTGGTGTTGGGAGGAGAGCTATAAATTGATAAGTCTATTAATACCCTGGTCATCACACACCATCATATCTGAGAAGGATAAGTAAATGAGAAGTGAGACATCTTTCCAGCTACCTAGGCAGTCCCCAGCCTCTGTGGTCATCAGGGGGAACAAGTGCCAGAAGCTGCACTTGTTCAGCTGTCAAACCCAGAAGATCTGACAGATTTTTGTGGAGTAGGAGTTTTAGGAGATCAGCCCACCTATCTTGACAGAGCAGGACAATCAATCCCCTGTTGCTCCTCTTATTAACAGTCTGGACAGGATCTCAGCAGCAGTTTAAACTGTAAAGCATCTTTTAACATCATGGCTGGCTTTGCTACATTTAAAGAAAGCCACCAGGTAAAAGATCTTCTGTGGCCATACACCTCCTTGGAGAAAATACAGGATGCTGCCAGGAGCTGGCATGTCTCTCTACCATAAAAAATTATAATAAATGCCATATTCTCAGATTGCTAAAGGTATTTGAGGATCAGGTAAACAAAATCTATTAGTTGTATATGAAATTCTAAACAGTCTTATTAAGTAAGAAACACAGAGCTGCTGGGGGATGGTCTGTATGTCAAATTGCTCTGATTGGTCAATAAATAAAACACTGATTGGCCAGTGGCTAGGCAGGAAGTATAGGCGGGACTAACAGAGAGAATTAAAAGAACAGGAAGGCGGAGGGAGTGACTGCCAGCCACCGCCATGACAAACAGCCTGTGAAGATGCCGGTAAGCCACGAGCCACGTGGCAAGGTATAGATTTATAGACATGGATTAATTTAAGATATGAGAACAGTTAGCAAGAAGCCTTCCACGGCCATACAGTTCGTAAGCAATATAAGTCTCTGTGTTTACTTGGTTGGGTCTGAGCGGCTGTGGGACTGGCAGGTGACAGAGATTTGTCCTGATTGTGGGCCAGGCAGAAAAACTCTAGCTACACAGAGCCAAATACAGCCAATAGCAAGTCAGGAGAAAGAATAGGTGGGACTGACAGGCAGAGAATATATAAAAGGAGAAATCTGGGAGAAGAGAGAATTAGTAGTCAGAGACAGAGGAGGACACAGGGGCCAGCCACCGAGCCACACAGCAGACCGTGGAGTCAGAGTAAGATTTACAGAAGTAAGAGAATGGAAAAATAACAGAGGTAAAAAGTTATGGGATAACTAAAAGTTAAAGAAAGCTGGCAAGAAACAAGCCAAACTAAGGCCACACATTCATAAATAAGAATAAGCCTTCATGTGTGATTTATTTGCAAGCTTTGTGATGGGCTCCCCAAATAGTGAACCCAACAACAGATCTGTACTGAGTCTAGGACCATGATAAGGAAGGTAGGTTCCTAACATGTGATCAGAATGCCCAGCAGCTGGCTGAGGGCAGAAAACTCAGAGGAATGGCTCCATGTGCCTTAGCCTCTGTACCAGGGACAGGTCCCAATCCCAGGGCCCCCTAAACATTTCAAGCTAAACAACTGTCTTGTCTATCTAGAGGGCCTAGTCAGGTACCATGGGGACTCCTCAGCTATTGGTCCACAGTTTATGCGTTTCCACTAGCTTTACTGGTTGTCTCTGTACATTTTCCCATCATGAGCTCCATGTTCTCTGCTCATAGAATTCCTCCTCTCTCTCATCAATTAGATTCCTGGAACTCGGCCTAGCCCCTGGCTGTAAATCTCTACATCTGCTTCCATCAGTCACTGGATGAGGTTGTTCTTATATCTAAGCATCTGGATGTTCCCTTGTAGCTCAGAGAAGTATTGAACACAAGATGACCATGGTTTTTGTCTGGTGGAATTCATGTGAGAAGTGGTATTTTCCTCGGTTGTACAGAATGAGGATTTGGAGTTCACAAGCCTGGGTTTCTCTGGTGCTCTTCTGTATATGCTGGAATCTAACCACGGGGCTCTCATGCCAGTGAAAGAAGAGACTTCTCAGCAAGAATGAGAACAAATGTCTATCTGTATTATGAAAAGTGTACAGCAGGTGGCAGTAAGAGGTCTGTCTGTAACAAAATCAATATATTGTGCTGAAATTTTAAGAAGTGAAAATAAAGTGTTGCAAAAAAAAAGTCAACACTGAGTGACTAACACTGTCCCAGGCAAAGGCTAAAGGAGAGGATGAGTATCTTTCCAGGGTCACAGTCACTGATACTTCATGGAGGAGGAGGATGGTGAGAACCTTTACAAAATTTGAAGTCTAGGCACATTTCTTCATTCAGTCAATCCTCAGAATTTTCATTTCAGAGAAGGAAAGGAGACTGTCTCACTCAGACAAGACAAGGGAGAACATTGGTTTGCTTCTATCCCTTATCAAAAGTGGGCCCTTGCTGGTGAAAGTTCATCATTAAGAATGGCTTTTATAGGACATCCATTTCCTGTTCTCTCTCTGCTTCCTGACCATGGATTATATCTGAGGAGCACTCTGTTCTCCCAGCCATGGTGGACTGTACTATCTCCTTTAGCTGCAAAACAAAGTAAACTCTTCCTTAATTTGTTTCCTATCATTCTGTCACAACAATTAAAACAGTAATAACACAGCATCTTCGTAATGAAAACAAAGAGAGTAGACACTCCTAACCCCATCTCCCAGGTTAGAAAGAAGGAATATGACTCCTCTCCACTCATGCTCATGGTTGTATTTGAAACCCCAAATCTTTTTCAGCCATTTTAGATCTTACAACAAAGTGTTGGATGGGTTTTGAATTTATTCATTTGCCAGTTGAGAGGGGGTGAATTTGGATTCACTCTTCAATGTATAGAAATCAGTTTCCCACCATCATCAATTAAATAGGTTAGTTTTTTGTTGCTATTTCTCCAAAGTACATTTTGAAAATCTTAGCCAAAATTTATGTGACTATAAAGGAATGAGCTTAATTCTTGGCCATTTATTCTATTCTTTGGCCTCCATGTCTGTATAAAGTTGACTCTAAGTTTATTTTATAGACAGTCTTTATTATGTGGTGGTATCTTGGTATAGATATGAGGAAGAGTGTGATGTTTTGATTCATGAACATAGTGGTATTGACCATTTCACAGAAGTTAACATGTGCATGACATTGAACTTTACCATAGATTCATGATCTTCCCAGAGTGGAAGAATATGCTATTTGGACTTTACTAGAAATGTTCTGACTACTAGTAACTTCTCATGAAATGTGCACCAGTTAAACCCATTGTTTACAAACTCAGGGTCATTGATATGCTTCCACATCACAGTAAAGACAGGGATCAATTAAACAGCCATTGCAACCATGAACTCACAGCAAATGACGTTCACTGCAATGGACATGTGCAAGATTGGCCCTGTGAACAGTCGGCATGGAATGAGGGGGCCTCACTGGACCTTACCACATAATACTGAACAACTGGTTATTGACTGATTGTACGAGAGGTATGATCTTTGTCTTCACTTGTGGAACCACTACTGAGCTTGGCAGACTCCAAAGGATATCACACAGATCGTCTTGGTTAAACTTGGGAAGTTGACACACAAAATGAATGGGCAACAGAGAAGTTTAGTAGGGTTATTAGAAGGGGTGGAGGTGAAAGTGGTCACAATGCACTATGTATATCATGTAATTGTACATATAAAATTGCAAAAATATTAATTTAATTAATAAAATAGTAATGATTATTTTTAGAAAGGAATCTAGGCTTACTTTGGCAGAGTTTGACCAATACTGAGCCCACACTTGAATATTCCACTTTTCTCTCTGTTGTCAGTTTCTTTGTAGGTTGTGGTTTCTGCATTGTCTATAATCAGTTCTTTCTATTTGGTCTGTGTCACCATGGCTGCTTGATGTCCTTCTGTGAGGCTCTCACAAAGGACTTTTGCTTTGCCAGTAACTGAATAGTGAGATCTTTAAGAGTTTTATAAGAGATTGAAGTCACCGAATACAGCTAAAATTTACTGACTCCATCTGAGCATCGAATGACCCAAATAACAAACAGTACCACAAATGTCCTTTCACGATTAAGATCTGCATTCTAATTTCAGCATCGATGGTGGATTTTTTCAAGGCCATTATCTACTTATTTCCTCTTTTCAGCAAATGATTATCATAACACACATGCAGACACGCACATTGCTCTCTGGTTCAGGGTTTCAAGAGTGCCTATCTGAAGATCAAAACTATATGTCAGGTTAGAATATAAAAGCTGTTGACATAAGCAATCTATAGCAAGTAAGGTTGGTTATTCCATAGTTTTCTTAAACACTGGCTAAACAAACAAGCTGTGGTCACAGTAGGGTATCAACCTTAAAACTTAAGTGACTTCAAGATGTATTATTAACCCTGGTAGTGGGGTCCAGAAAAAGTTCTGGTCTCTTTGAATTTAAGAGTTTTTTCATTGTAGTCTAACTCTATAAAACTAGTCTTCCACTCAAGAATTGGACACCTTGACAGGTAAGTCACAAAAAAAAAAAAAACTGTCAGCAAAAAAATGTGCTATGATCCTGAGGAGACAGGTTTGGAGAGAAGCATGAAAAATAAAATTACTTTAATTAATTTGATATCCATTTTTTTATCTGAACCTTTCCCTTAAGAGACGATCAGAATATCTGAAGAAGTGGATAAGACAAGATGGAAGCAGGATACAAGAGAGTAGGGAAGGGAGAATATGTAAACATCACATTATACATGTGTATGAAACTGTCAAAGATAATGGCAAAAAAAAAAAAGAGAGAATGGCTATCATGGAAAAACAAAAGACATTGAATGCGAGTAACAAATTGGAAAAAGAGGAACATGTACATGCTTCTGGTTGTCACTTAAATTCATTCAGTTGCTATGAAAACCAGCTTGGAATTTCCTTAAGAAATTGAAAGTAGGACTAGAATTTGAACTAAATATAGCACTCCTGGTGCTCACCTTGAATTCCAAGTCAGCACACCAGAAAGCTAGGTACACATCCATTTTTATCACTGCAGTATTCACAAAGGAGAAGAAATGAAACAAGCCTAAATGTCCATCAACTGACAAATGGATAAAGAAAACATGGGAAGTCATGGAAGAGCTGGAGGGGTTGTAGGAGCCAGAGTGTTTGAGGACACCAGGATAACATGGCCCCTAGAATCAACTAAGCAAGGCTCAGTGTCCTACAGAGCCTGAAGCAGCAATCAGAGACTGCATGGGTCTATGTGTGCTAAGTCCTCTATGTATATGTTGTGGGTGTTTAGCTTGGGGATTTTGTGAAACTCCCAACATTGGGAATAGAAATGTTTCTGATTCCTTTGCTAGCTCTTGGGACCCTTTTGATCCTACTGGGTTTCCTCATCCAGAATTGAAATGAGGTTTGTGCCTAGTCTTATTTCTTCTTGTTATGCTGTTTTCAGTTGATATCTTTGGAAGCCTGCAGGGGGAGGGGCTTGGATCACCTCTCCTAAATGAACCTGGCTCTGCTGACTCCGCAATGGGAGACTTTACCTTTTTGGAGGAGGGAAGAGACGGGGATATGTGGTTGGTATATAAAATGAATACAAAATTCCTTAATAAAAAATAAAATAAATAAATGTATTTAAGATGAGGTAAAGGCTATGTAGAGAGTAATCATAAAATACTTCATATTAGGACTTTGCTTTTAAAAGTAATGATTTCAAAGCCATGTCAATAATATCCTGTCAATGAGTTTTTCACACAGTGGTATATCAGTGGCAATCTTTTCCATATTAAGAGAATCACAGAATCAACATATGGTGAAAACTGAAGGTCCCAAAGCTTGGAAGAAGAGTTTAAGAATATCATTTGAATAAAGTAACTTATTTTTTATCCTGGTGGTTTATATCTGCTGATGTTTATTGTAATTGAGTGAAATACTTTGCTCTCAGTAGAAAAGAAACTGAAATTTGTAATGTTGATGGGAACATACTAATTTAAAATAATAGAAAATTACATGAAAGTAAGACAAAGCAGAATAAGTAGATAGATTAGGAGCCAACCCTGGTTGATGGTTCAAGATGTTCCCCCATGTCATTTGGTGAGAAGAAAGGAGGCACAAGTCAGCAAAAGTCCACAGCAAGATGTAAGAGAATAACTTTGGTTGGTGGGGAAAGTACTCTCCATCCCAATAAACAGATATTTATTTCTCTTGCACTCAATTCACATTGACCCCTAGTCAGTTTTCCAACATGAGCACTGTATTTTCTTACAAATCCACCCTGAATACCCATATTTAGTGTCCAGTCCATGACACTGCAAAAGATGTGTTGCTGTATCTCCCATTCACATTCCATTTCTGTGTTGAACCTGTCTACAGCTGTGACAAGCATCAAACACCAGAATTCCAAGGACCACAAGGGCCAAGCCTGCCATCCCCATTCTGAGCAGATTCTCCACTGTGTGATGATCCTGTGTCTCTGAGTCTGTGGTTGTGGAGAAAGAAAGAAGGGAAGAAGAACATCAACTGAGGAAGATCAGATATCAAAACCCTCAGAAAATCTATATGAGTGAGAATTTGTACAGTGATGGTCTCATCAGTTCCTAGGTATAGAAAAGAAGGTACACAATTAATGAAGTACTTAAGAGAGCAGAGAGGCTTCTCTGAAGTCAACATTCATATTTCCTGTAAATTTCATTTCTTATAATTGCATATTAGGCTAATCACAAAACTTCA
Organism: Peromyscus melanophrys; assembly: GCA_902168415.1. Lineage (NCBI taxonomy): Eukaryota > Metazoa > Chordata > Mammalia > Rodentia > Cricetidae > Peromyscus > Peromyscus melanophrys. Next base: position 14,043 of record CABHPR010147311.1, read on the forward strand.
GAAAGATCCAGTATCAATCCTTTCCCTTGGGTGCCATGATTCCTTCTGGATTCTTCACACACATCAAGCTGTTTGAGTTCACACTTCAGACTAAGACACTTGAGCATGAAATTTATATCAACACAAGAACTAAGTATTGGTGAAGAAAATCACCTCCCATTTCTAATTCAGAATTAAGGAAGCCTTCCTATGTTTTCTGTTCACTCTGGAGCATGGAAACATGTAACTAAATTCATGAAGGAGAAATTGTATATGAGGTCCATACTGAGTCTTTGTGTTCATCACCTCTTACTCACATAACCATGCAATGTAAGACTATCACTCCTAGACATTTTACCTACTGGTCACCCAGCAGGAAGGCACATTGTGGAGGATTAAATGCAAGAAATCCAACATCAACTGTGTTCCCTACTCTGAAGATAAAATCCATGAACTGAAAGGAAGGAGCCTGAATGCCTTGCCCTGGCTCTGTTGCATACCCATACACAATGTCACCATCACAGTGTCAGATAGGGCAAGACAATTTCAGAAGTGGTTTCTCTGTATGAGAAAGACACAGATAAGGTCAGAATTAAAAGGAACTTAACATCTAGGCCAGTGCTTTCCAATTTACAGTTCTGGAAACTGAGAATCCTAAAGGAGAGGGGCTTTTACATGTGTCTGTTGCTCTCTGAAGACACTCCATCTATCCCATATTTATATTGAGTCCCTGGACCACTCCTGCAACAGAGTTCTAGTTTAGACCTCTATGGTCAGACTCCAGGGGGTGAAGGGAGAGTCTAACCCACTGTGGGTAATACCGTCCTTGAGGTGTTGGTCCTGGATTCTATACGAAAGCAGGCTGAGCAAGCCATGAAGAAGAAAGCAGTGGGCAGCACCCATCTAAGGCTTCTGTATCAACATCTGTCTCCAGGTTCATGACCTGTTTGAGTTCCAGTCCTGACTCCCTTTAAGGATTAACAGTGCTGTGAATGTGTAAGCCAAATAAACCTTTTCCTCCACAACTTGCTTTTTGGTCATGGTATTTCATTTCAACACTAGAAATCCTAACTAAGATAATTCAGCCTTCTATTCTTCTCTGTCAGTGTTATAGGCTCTCCCCTCTGAGAAATAGATGCCAAGAACTCCCTTCAGCCATCATGGCTGGAACCATCTTCAGGCCAGCAGAACTAGTGATAAAGGATTCTCATGATGAGAACAGTTGAGTGAATGAGACTTACTCACCTGAGACAAATATCTCCAGAGGGTTACTGGCCTCTGACCAGATATGTGGTCTACTTTTGAAGTATCCATAACATCTAAAGGGCCCATTCTTGCTGGATGTCACAGGGATCTCAGGAAACAGAGTCTGGGACTGTCCAGTGTGTGTGTACTGAGCCTTGAGGGACCTGGAGAAATTCTCATCTTCCCCAGTCACAATGAACCAATCATATCCTTTTGATGAGACACATTGGAGGGTCACATTCCCACCTGAGGTCACCACAGGGCTGGGCAAGGCTGACAGAGTAGGTTTACCATGGAGGACACCTAGTGAAAAGAGGACAGAGCATGTTAAATGATACATTGTCTGCAGCAGTTGGACTGTGGGTAAAAACATTTGGAAGATGTATTCCCTGAGGGAAAATGTACTCAATCTCACAAACAACATGGTAGAAACCAGGAATGTGATCTATGCAGTGTGTCTGCTCAACTGATGGAATACATACCTATTTTCTATCAAGAGAGCTGGGAGTGGATGTTGTTCATAACCAGGCGATATTTTTACCCACAGCTTCAAACCTCACCTAACTACCCCAGAATGTTTAGCCCAGACTCTGTCTCCACAGACTTTATCATTAGCTCTCAGTTAATAAAGCCCATTCTTGGGGAAGATGTGCTATACACTTTATAGGCTGCTGACATCTTCACTCTCTCAGTCAGACAGCATATCAGATTACAATCCCTTTAGCTATAGAACCCATCTTCATGGTCACTTCTGAGCTGAGTTTTGCTGCAATTAGACGTAGTTGTTCACTGGAGTTTCTATTACACCAGGAATCCTTTTGTCCAAATTTGTACTGTGTTAAATTTGCTTACAATAAACCACCTGGTGTCATACATTTTATAAGTGTTAGCCAGCAACTGCTATGTCAGCCTGATCTATATCTTCCTTATTACTTCCTGTAGATCATATTCTGCCAGCAGCAGAGCTTTCACGGGCCCCCATACAGAAAAATGTGAAGACTGAGACCCTTGTTTCCACTCACCTGTCACCACCAGCTCCAGGGAGTCACTGTGCTGTGTCCACCCAGCAGAGTTATAAGAGTAACAGTGATATCGCCCTGCATGATTTTCTCCCATGGATGGGATGAAAAACTTGGCCCTGTGATCAGGCACTGGTGCAGTTAATCTGTCCCAGGGTGCTGGGTTTCCTTCTTTATACAAGAAATATATTTGCGTTTCCATTGTCCCCTGACACAAGATTGTCACAGGATTCCCTGAGGTGATCACAGAGCCTGGCTCAGCCCAGATGGTGGGTTTCTGGAAGTCCCTGAAAAGAAGTAGGTGAGAGGTATGTGGGACTTTAAACAGTTGCACAGGGCAAGTAAAACTTGGATTTGACCCTTGAATAACTGAAGGACACATGGAGCCATGTGAGGATCCATCTTTCTCCTGAAAGAAAGAAAGAAAGAAAGAAAGAAAGAAAGAAAGAAAGAAAGAAAGAAAGAAAGAAAGAAAGAAAGAAAGAAAGAAAGAAAGAAAGAAAGAGTGGGCATCTAAGAGGACTTCACAAATTAAAGTTACCTGCTTCCCAATGGTTACCACATTACTTGGCACAGCTCTGAGTTTGGTTTTAGAGAGGCCCACTGAAAACAAAACAAAACAAAACAAAACAAAAGAAAGAAAAACAACAGAAAATGGATGTTTGGTCAGAAATCATTCTGCTTAATTCCAAGCTCTCAGTTGCAGGACCTTGCAGGCAACACCAGCATCAGCCCACACCAGCTCTTCTCCATCTTTTTTCTTCAGAGGTGACCTTTGATCTCCACTGAGAATGTACACTTTATAAAAGCTGAGAAGACACTCACCTGCCAGCGCTGGTTTCCCGGGGCCCAGACTCAGTCCTGCAAGAAAGTTACCTGTGAGTATATATACTTGAAGCCTGAGCAGGACTTCCACTTCCAGATGCCTTCTGAGCTACTGAGACACCCTTGATGGATTAGTGCTTAGCTGTGAGGTAGACTACTCAGAGTTCTCTCTCCACAACTTCATTTCTCACCAAGACAAAGCAGAACTGTGAGGGTGGGGATCATAGCATCTTCCAGTTGCCAAAAGCTTGCAGATGGTTGGTCCTCTTGCCAAACAAACAGACACAATGTATATTGCCTTTGCAGTATGATGTCCCCTTGTCAAGAGTATGCTATACAGACAGTCCTTGTGAAAAAAAGGAACTGCTCTTTCTAGGCAAGTGGCTTTTGTTTTCCCACTGCTCTGAAGGGTGGGGCTCCAAAACATGTGGTCTCTGTTCCTGTGGGTTTCTTTGGTTTTGGTTTTGGTTTTGGTTTCTGACACAAAGCCTCCTGGAACTCAAGCAGGTCTCAGTCTCCTCCCCTAACTCAGTCAGCTTCCTGTGAGATTGGTTTACAAACACATATCTGATTTGGTATCTTCTTGCAGAACATCTCCCATATACCCATCTACATTTGGTTGGAAGGTCCTTTTCACCAAAGACCAGGACTTAACTAGAAAGAATCCTGGTGTCTCCCTGAACCAACACCTTCAGTTGAGGGGGCTCAGAGCTGATCTTTTTCTGCCCGAGTTTCTATTTGGTTCTACTTTAAGCCAGACTGTACTCTTAATGCTGAAGATTCCTTATCACGGCCAACTTCAGTTTCCTTGGGGATACATGAACAATGAATGGCTACTTCCCCCAGCAGGTACATCAATCACAGAGACAAAGACAAAATTCTACCAAAATGAAGCTGGTGAAACAATGGGTTTTATAAGTGTTCCTTAGATGGATATTGGAAACCATTTTAAATTTTTGGGGAGTACAGGACCTCACTGTTTATCTGTGGATGTTCTTGAACTCACTATGTAGAACAGACTGACCTTGGATTCCTAGAGATCAACCAACATGCTTATGCTTCCCATTTGGTGGTGTTGTACCCACAGTCCCCCAAAGACCACCAAGAGACCAAATCAATGCAAAAGCAAAGAATCTTTTTGCTATTAGGAGTTAACCAGGGCCTCTCCATCCATCTGATGCAGCAGCAGAACAGGAGATATGCTGACTAGCAAGGGGCAGGACATTTATAGGAAATAAAGCAAGGGGGTTGGAGTCTACAGACTACATAGGGACAGACTCAGGATTGATGTACCTCTCATCCAGAGGTGCTGTCCTTGGTTAGTTTGCAGCTACAAGAAAGCTGTTATCTCTTTCAGTGTTTGTTGTGGCTACTACATTTTTTCTTTATCATGAGCCCACTAGCTTTTAATTGGTTTCATTTACTGTATGGGGTTTTCCTGTAACTAGAGCTAGGCCTAAGGTCGGGGGCTCAAGGGCACATTTTCTGTGCCAGGGGCCTCCATCCTGTTGGGTCCTTTCCGCAGCCTGTCATGGCTGCAGAATTGTGAGGCAGGAGACTAGGTTCCTCAGTGGAATAATAGAGTACTCCATTATGCCTTGTAATGTGGGCAAGCTCTCAGTGGTTATATCACTGAAAAAGGGCTCTTCCCTGCAGCTTTTAACTGCATAGAGTTACTCTGTGAGAGGAGTGTCCTCAGATACCTCCACACCATGAATGAACACTGATGGCACCAATCTTGCAAAGGTCACCTGTGTGTAATCACAGCTATTGAGACTTCAAAGGGGCACAGGTCATGTCATGCCTGGAAAGCAGTGATCCACAGCAAAGGAAGGTGCAGACTGGTGATTCTGGAAGGAAGCATAACAGAGAAGACACACTGATCAAATGGTCCTTCAGCTCATGTGGATGAGCACAAAGGATTCATGCATGCAGACCAGGATGAAATATGGTATTCCCTTGGCCCTAAATTTGATTCCACTCTGTTGACCACTACTCTATAGATGCATTCCCATTTTCTTACCAACATATTCCATATCTGTAGGAACAAATTTTAATATTCTTGCCTGTTTGGTGCTCATATTTCATTGTTCAGAATTGATTTTTGTGAAGGTTGAATTTGGTTTAAAGCCTGATCATCCCCAATTGTTCATTTCACCTTAAATCTTGTTATCATTTCATTTTGAGCCCCATAATCATACTGAATAGCTACTTTCAGCCTTAATTTACACTGTGGTTATGGGCTCTGGGTTGTTTGCAACTTGAAGATGCACATGTTTGGTGAACTTTCAGATTGTTTTACAATATAGTTGGGATACAAGATTTTTTGTCTTATAGATGTCATAATTAAAGTGCCCATTTCTGCTCTCATCATTTACACATGGAAAACATTTTAAGTCTAAACTGGAAAGGATATCAAATCAAGAGCTAAATGCTGTGGATATCGCTCTGTATAAATAAAATGCTGATTGGCCAGTAGCCAAGCAGGAAGTATAGGTGGGACAAGCAAAGAAGAGAATTCTGGAAACAGGAAGGCTGAGTCAGAAGATGCTGCCAGCCACTACCACAAGTACCAACATGTAAGATACTGGTAAGCCACAAGCCATGTGGCAAGGTATATATTTATAGAAATGGGTTAATTTAAGATAGAAGAACTAGATCACAAGAAGCCTGCCACCCCCATACAGTAAGCAATGTAAGTCTCTGTATGTTTACTTGGTTGGGACTGAGCAGCTGTGGGACTGTCAGGTGAGAGAGATTTGTCCTCACTGTGGGCCAGGCGGGACTGGAGAAAACTCCAGCTACAGCTAAAAAATAGAGATGAAAATTAAAGTTTCTAAAATGCAGAAGATTCCATGTTTAAGGAAAGAACTGGTAACATTGTGTAGTGTCAGGATCTATCATCAAGCAGGATCACTGCAGGGTGACTTCCACGTCACCCTTGATGGGTGCTGCAGTATTAGAACTCCAAGAGTGTGGTGATATTGAGTTTTCCAATATATTGTGCACCCTTATAAACTTATCTGGGGTCAGAAAACAGAACAGCCAATAGATAAACAGAGGTAAGAAAATGGTGGCACACACACCTTTAATCCTAGCATTCCTAAGGCAGAGATCCATCCAGATCTCTGTGAGTTCAAAGTCACACTGGAAACAGTCAGGCATGGTGACACATGACTTTAATCCCAGGAAGTGATGGCAGGAAGCAGAAATTTATATAAGGCGTGAGAACCAGGAAGTAGAGCCTATAAAGCTTTTAGGATTTTAGCAGCAGTTCAGCTGAGATCCATTCGGATGAGGAAACAGAGGCTTCCAGTTTGAGGAAACAAGATTGGCTGAGGAGTTGGTGAGGTGAGGTTAGCTGTGGTGTGTTCTGTTTCTCTGATCTTTCAGCGCTCACCCCAATGCCTGGCTCAGGGTTTGTTTTTGTTAATAAGACCTTCTAATAATTAGTGCTACACAAGAAAGTGTTAGTAGCTGTGTAGCGTCCATGCTCTATTTAAAGATGGGTACTGAGATAGCTCATCTTAGTGCCTTGTGCCCACAGTGACACTAAAATACATTCATTTTTACTTTCATCCACAGGCAGCTGTCTGATATCTTGGCATCAGTTTCAGAATGAAAGTCATATCTACCCATCCTTGCCAGGATGGTATCCACTAGCCCATGTACATAATCTAAAGCGTTATTGCCATTACAAGTCTACTAATGAACAACAAAAATAATAATACCTACCTGAATTTTTCCCTTCTATAGGTATCAGTTCACTTTCTGTTTCTATAGTATAATAGTTGACCCATTGTCATTATAAAGAAATCTGGGTAACTGAGCTGATATTTTGGAAGCTATAAGTATGACATGAGGCAATGGCCCCACTCATCCTCTAATGTGGATGCTGTTTGCTGTGTCACAGAATGTTAGAGGAGCTAAAAGGAAATTCCCAGGGATAGAAAGAAAAATTTTCATTGTGTGAATTAAATTTTTACCAATATACTCCAGTAATAATTTATCAGTGTTTCAGAGAGCTGCAGTAGCAATTATGAGGGGTTACTCATATATATATATATAATAATAAAAATAAATTATATATAAATATATATATATAATGTCCTTGATTTAAGTGTGACCTTAAAGGTCCCTCCAGCATACACCCACACTTGAAGTCCAGATGTAAGAAAATTAATGTTAATGGACAGGCCAGTACTATGAAACTATTCTTGTGCAGCTGTGAACAAACATCTATTCATGCAAGATAAGGAACTATGATGAATGAAAGTGAGGATAACACCAAAGTCCAGCTTGATGAACCAATGAGTTTTAAACCATTATTTACAGAAATGTGGGTTATAGGTTGTTTATAGGAAAAAATGACTCAAAGACAACTGACTGACCAAATCCAAGCCTATAATGGTGACAGTTTATGAGAACCTTTATTGCCCAGAGCAAATGGCTCAACAGATAGGAGACTACAATTTCTAGGCATCACAAAATTGTTTGGAGTTAATGTCAGAAAAAATAGTGGGATATAAGAGCTAAAGAGAACCACACTCTTGCTGGGTTGACTAGGGAGTCAATGGGACCATTACAATACAGAAGTTCCCAGGAGAAAGAGCTTAGGGTGAACTTTCACAATACCTAGGTAATGCATTGAAGGAGGCTCATGCTACTCTAGCCTGGGTTGTGGTTTTTAGTTCCCTGCAATTTTGTTCCTTTGAGTTCCTCATTGCTAGACAAGGTAGCACCTTCTTCTCACCCTCTGTATCTAAACCTCAGCATTTCTCCTTCCTCATCCTGTCTCTCCTGACCACAGCTCCTCAGAACACCCTACAGATTCTGCTGCAACATTCCAGGCAGTGATGCTCACGGCAGGAATGTCACTAGTTTCCATTTAAGACAGGAGGACAACATTTACAACTCTTCAAACTCAAGTAGGCAATAATCTGATTTTTCCTTCCCTTGGAGTAGGACGATGTTGATGTCCTTTCTTACAGGGTAGCTTTGAGAGCACATCACTTAGCTAACATGAAGAATTTTTAAGATCTGGGTTTCAATACTCACAGTAAAAAAAAAAAAAAACACTAAATAGAGTGGGTAAACAAAAACTAAGGGTCAATAAAAAAGACATAGAAATCTGCTTTTATGGTCTAATTAATAAATAGAATTTTAAAAATATGTAATTGATCTACCCTGAATAGATGAATAATGCTCAATAGAATGAGATGATTAAATAGAAGTTTCAGAGACAAGTATTGAGGTGGATTGAATGTAAGCGGATGCCATAGGCTCATAAGGAGTGACAATATTAGGGGGTGTGACCTAGTTGGAGTAGGTGTGGCAATGTTGGAGTGTGTCTCATTTCACTTCCTGCTGCCTTAGTCTGAAGATATAGAACTCTCAGCTTCTCTTCAACACCATGTCTGCCTGCATGTTGCCACGTTTAAAACATGCCAATACTAGAGTAAACCTTTGAAGTGTATGCTAGCCCAAATTAAATCTTTTATTTGCTATGAGTTTCCATGATCATGGTGTATATTCACAGCAAGAAAACCCTAACTAAGACAGAAGTTTGCAACTAGACTGGGGTATTATTTTGATACACTTACCCATGTTTGTTTGGAGGAATTGGACTTTGGACTGTGGATTAGAAAAGCAGTTGAATCCTTAATCATCAAGGAAATGCAAATCACAACGAATCTGAGATACCATCCTATACCCGTCAGAATGGCTAAGATGAAAAAAACACTGAAGACAGTTTATGTTGGAGAGGATGTAGAGCTAGGGGAACACTCCTACACTGTTGGTGGAAATGCAAACTTGTACGGCCACTTTGGAAATCAATACGGCACTTTCTTAGAAAATTGGGAATCAATCTCCCTCAACACCCAGCTATACCACTCTTGGGCATATACCCAAGGAATGTTCAATCTTACCACAAGGACACATACTCAACAATGTTCATAGCAGCATTATTTGTAATAGCCAGAACCTGGAAACAACCTAGGTGCCCTTCAACTGAAGAATGGATAAATAAAATGTGGTACATATACACAATGGAGTACTACTCAGCAGAGAAAAACAATGACATCATGAGATTTGCAAGCAAATGGATGGAACTAGAAAAAATCATCCTGAGTGAGGTAACCCAGACTCAGAAAGACAAACATGGTATGTACTCGCTCATAAGTGGATACTAGATGTAAAGCAAAGGATAACCAGACACAACTCCAGTGAGGCTACCTATTAAAGAGGACCCCAAGAAAGACACAGGGATTGCCCAATGATAGAGAAATGCATGAAATCTACATGAGCAAACTGGGGGTGAAGGGGAGTAATGGAGGGCAAGGGTGGGGGAAAGAGAGCTTAGGGGAGCACGAGGTCTCAGCTGGATCAGGAACAGAGCAGGAGAACAAGGAAAGAGAGACCATGATAAATGAAGACCCCATGGGAATAGGAAGAAGCAGAGTGCTAGAGAGGTCCCCAGAAATCCACAAAGATACCTCCACAATAGAATACTGGCAATGGTCGAGAGAAAGCCTGAGATGACCTACCTACTCTGGTGATCAGATAGCCGGACACCCTAACTGTCATGATGGAACTCTCATCCAGTGACTAATAGAAGCAGATGCAGAGGTCCACAGCCAAGCCCCAGGTGGAGCTCCAGGAGTCCAATAGGCCAGAGAGAGGAGCGATTATATGAGCAAGAGATATTGAGACCATGATTGGAAAAAGCACAGGGACAAATAGCCAAACTAGTGGAAACACATGAACTGTGAACCAGTTGCAGAGGAGCTCCCATGGAACTGGATCAGGCCCTCTGGATAAGTGAGACAATTGATTAGCTTCAACTATTTAGGAGGCCCCCAGGCAGTGGAACCTGGACCTGTCCTTAGTGCATGAGCTGGCTTTTTGGAACCTAGGGTCTATGATGAGACATTTTGCTCAGCCTTGGTGTAATGAGGAGGGGACTGGACCTGCCTCAACTAAATCTACCAGGCTGAGCTGAATCCCCAGGGGAGACCTTGCCTTGGAGGAGTTAGGAATGGAGGGTGGATTGGGGGGGGAAGGTTAGGGTTGGGAGGTGGGAGGAAAAGGGAATCCATGGCTGATATATAAAATTAAGTTAATTATAAAATAAAAATTTATAAAAAATAAAATAAAATGAAATAATAATAAAAGATACCCAAAAAAAGAATGAATGAAAAGAAAAGCAGTTGAATGCTTCAAGTGGTGCTTAATGGGCCATACTAGTAGAAACATGGAAGATGGGGGTGCTGAGGGTGATTGGAACTGTGGGGGCCTAGCTCAAGAAGTTGCAGGGGGGAAGAATTTTAGGATATTGCCTAGAGATAGTTCTTGTGATATTTGGGTGAAAATGTTGCTGAATTTTTCCCCTTGTCCTTAGAGTCTGCCTGAGGCTAAAATGAAGAGATATGAATTAATACAGCTAGCAGATGAAATTTCAAAACCGCCTAGTACTGACTCAGTCATGTGGTTATTAGTGGTCACTATTGCAAATATCTACAATTAAAAAAGATGCAAGCTGAGAAAGGAAAATGAAAAAAAAATGTACAATTTGAGGGGAAAGGGGAACCAGGAAATGGAACGAAGGTGAAACCTGTGTTCAAAGAGATAAGTAGATTTGATAAAACGGGGATGTTAAATTGATCTTTTTCTGTCAGAGTTTCTGCTTGTTTCTCTATCATTCAATCATATCAGTTCAACCAGACCACAATCATAATGCTGTAGGTTCCTTATCATGGCCTTATCAATGATGGAGACAAAGACATGATTCTATACAAATCAAGTGGGTGAAACAATGAGTTTTATAAGTGTTCCTAAGAGGGATATGAGCAAACATTTTTAAATATTTTTTGAGACAGGGTCTCGCTGCTTACATTTGGATGTTCTTGAACTCACTCTGTAGAACAGATGGACCTTGGACTCACAAAACCTGAGGGAAGAATTCCCACAAGTTATACCTGGTTTGATATTGGAGTGTTAGCATCTAGCCTTGAACTGCCTTTTGTGATTGTTTCCCCTGTCCCCAGGGGAGACCTTGTGTTTGAAGTTTTATCTGAGAGTTTTCCTAAAGGATCAAAGCCTATGCAAATTTCATTTAAAAAAATTAAAAAAAACTACAGTAAAACTGAGAATTTGCATTTGGCATTATCCCTCTTGGGGGCTTAGAACAAAGACTTTGGTATATGAAATTGACTTGTTAAAGGTGTGATTTGTAAAACAATAAAGGATCCTTTACTTCTGTTCAGTCCACAGAAGTTAATCCACCCTACAGCTAGAAAAGGATAAAAATTCATCCTTAATGTGCCTCTGTACAACTTTCCAAATATCTGCCTGAACCTATACCCACACTCAAAATACAACATATTAATATCCAATGTAGAGCTAAAAGAAGGACAAAGGATTCCAGACATCTCTGAGGACTGAAGGAAATCACTCTCAGGGTAAGGGGACTCCAGTATTAGCAGGGGTTCATGGGAAACTTCCCTTCTCAGGAACAATGGTATTGCAATTATTAAAATGTCTGTTAAAAGGAAAATGAGTGAAAGTGAAGGAAAAACAGCTTATAGAGCTTTTGGTATTAATTAAACAGCATGGCCATTAATTTCAGGCAACTCCTCATGTTCAATCATAACTGAAGATATGGAAGCAAGTGTTGAGAGCTCATCAGAAAGAAGAGCCAATACCAAGCTGTTTTTATTAATATAGCTCTATAGTAGAGCTTGAAGTCAGGTATGGTGATGCCTCCAGAAGTTGCTTTATTGTACAGGATTGTTTGAGCTATCCTGGGTTTTTTGTTTTTCCATATGAAGTTGAGTATTGTATTTTAAGGTTCACTTCCTAAATATAACACCTGTAGCACAGACATTGAGATCAATAATTAATAAATGGAAGCTCCTGAAACTGAGAAGATTCTGTAAGGCAAAGGACTTGGTAAATATGATAAAACAACAGCCTACAGAATAGGCAAATTCACTGACCCCACATCTGAGAGAGGGCTGACATCCAAATACATAAAGAACTCACAAAATTAGACATCAAAATACCAAACAGTCCAATTAAAAAATGGGCTACCAATCTAGACAGAGAATTGTCATCAAAAGAATCCCAAATTGCTGAAAGACATTTAAGGAATTGTTCAACATTCTCAGTCATCAGGGAAATGGAAATCAAATGGACTCTGAAATACTGTCTTATGAGTATCATAATGGCTAAGATCAAACTTGTGCTGGAGAAGATGTGGAGACAGGGGAACACTCCTACACTACTAGTGGGAGTGTAAACTTGCACAGCTACTTTGGAAATCATATGGTGACTTCTCAGAAAATTGAGAATCAATCTACGTCAAGACCCAGTAATACCACTCTTGGGCATATATACCCAAGACATGCTCAATCATACCAGAAGGACACTTGTTCAGCTATGTTCATAGCAGCATTATTCACAATAGCCAGAACCTGGGAACAACCTAGATGCCCCTCAACCAAAGAATAAATGAAGAAAATATGGTATATATACACGGTGGATTATTACTCAGCTGTAAATAAAGAATGACATTATGAAATTTGCAGGCAAATGGATGGAACTAGAAATTACCATCCTGAGTGAGGTAACCCAGATTCACAAAGACAAACATTATATGTACTCACTCATAAGTGGATACTAGATGTAAAACAAAAGATAACCAGACTACAACCCACAGCTCCAAAGAAGCTAGCTAACAAGGAGGACTCTAAGAGGGATGCATGGATCATCCTGGGAAGGGGAAATAGATGAAATCTACTGAGTAAACCAGGGGTAAGGGGGACAATAGAAGGTAGGGGATAGGGGATGAAAATATGAGGGAATGTGATGGTTGATCTTGGAGAAGGATGGAGTGGGAGAGGAATGAAAGAGATATCTTGAAAGAGGAAGACATTATTGGGTTAGTGAGAAACCTGGTGGTAGGGAAATTTCCAGGAATCCACAAAGATGACCCCAGTTTAGACTACTAGCAATAATGGAGAGGGTGCCTGAACTGGCCTACCCTGGTTATCAGATTGGTGAATACCCTAACTGTCATCGTAGAGCCTTAATCCAGTAACTGATGGAAGCAGATGCAGAGATCCACAGCCAAACACCAGGCAGAGCACTGGGAGTCCAGTTGAAGAGAGGGCACAGTGATTTTATGAGCAAGTGGCATCAAGATCATGATGGGAAAACCTACAGAGAGCAGTGAATCAAGCTTGTGGAACTCATGAACTTTAGTTCTACACCTGTGGAGCCTGCATGGGACTGAACTAGGCCCTCTGCATATGGGAGACAGTTATGCAGCTTAGTCTCTTTGAGGGGCCCCTGGCAATGCAATCAGGATCTATCCCTGGTGCGTGAACTGGCTCTTTGGGGCCCATTAACTATGGTGGGTTGCCTCACTCAGCCCTGATGCAGGGGGAGGAGCTTGATCCTGGCTCAACTGAATGTACCAGGCTTTGCCTAATCCCCATTGGAGGCCTTACCCTTTTGAAGAAGGGGATGGAGTGGGTCATGGGGGAAGACTAGAGGAGAGTGAGAAGGAATGAGAGGGGAAATCAGTGGTTGGTATGTAAAATGAATAAAAAAATCTTAAATAAAAAAATCAATTTAGGCAAATTGTTTCTTTATAGTAAAATAAACTTTTGTAGAGAATGTCTTATAAAACGGAGAGAAATACCATTAAAATTTGGTCTTTATATAATTTAATTTCAAATGTTCTGATGCTATTTCAGAGTGAGGAGTCACTTAAAGCTGTATCTAAAGTGGAACAAGAAAGTAAAAAGGAAGACATTCAGGCTGGAAATTGTCAGTCAGATGAAGAGAACTTTCCTTCACAGGATGATAGGAAGGCTGTTTCAGAGGACAGTGAAAGTGAGGAAAGCAACACAGTAGAGATGACTCTCATCCTCCTTCATCAGATGAAACAGGTTCAGAAATAAGAAAAGCTTAAAGGATAGCTGCATGTTTGAAAATACAAGAGCATCTGAGACAAAGAATAAAAAAGGAAAAAAGAAACTTCCCAGTAAAGAAAAGGTAAAGAAAGGAGATAAAAAAGAAATCTTCCCAGTATTAAGAAGGAAAGTAGGAAGAATTAAAAGAAAATTTTTCCCTATAGGAAATGGGGAAAGAATAGGAATTTTCCTGATAGAAAAAAAAGGGGAAATACTTAATTATGGATGTATAGTACCAACTTATGATGGATTTGAGGAATGGTTGCTTATGTTTATAAGAACACCCCCACAGGTTCTCAGTAATTATTCAGCAAACGCCTGCAAATAATTATTTATCCTCAAGGATCATTGGATTCTGGTCCTGATGTATCTATAATTTTACAAGAATCTTAGGATTCAATCTGGCTTTTACAAGAAGTCTCTACTCAATTTGTAGTCATTGAAACCTTATCTGAAGTAAAACAGAGTGTAGAGTGGGTTAAATGCATAGGACCAGAAGGATAGGAAGGGATATTAATGTCTTATATGACTGATATAGCTATGCAGTTTTAATTTTAAAAAAATATAAGTGGGACAATCAGAGAAAATTCTGGGAAGTGGAAGGTTGTGTCAGGAGATATCAGCCCACCTTCCAATGAGCAGCATGTCATGGCACACAGATAAAGATATTGTGGCAACATACACATGAACAGAAATGGGCTGAATTTAAGTGTAGGAGCTAGCCAGTGGTAGGCCTGAGCTAATGTCCAAGCCGTTTTAATTAAAATAAGCCTCTGTGTGTTTACTTGGGTCTGAGCATCTGTGGACCAGGTGGGACACAGGAAAACTTTCAGCTACAAATGGCACCCAATGGCTCAAGTTTCCACCTGAAACCTGAGAACATTTAATAAGCAACTCTAAATGGAACCAAAAACAGGTTCCTACTTAAGGTCTCATGTGGGTGGAAAGACACCACAACATGTGGGCTTAAGCTACTCTATGGCGGGTTCATCGCATGCGGGCTAGAACTGCGCCACATTATACAGAGACGTCTCCAAGCTGTGCAGTATGCTGCATGGTGAATATAGCTTTTGCTAGTACAGACAAAAAAAATGGTTTCTGGGATACACAATGCTGGATGGAGGCATGACCCACTTGCTCCCAGAGTCAGTGAAGAGCATGGCTCCCTATGCTGGAAGTGAATTACCTCCACCAGGTTGGGAAGCTGAAATGAGCAGAGTCAGCAGCCAAGACTTCTGCTTCAGTACCAATCACTGCAGTTTAAAGCAACAGATTCACAATAAGACAGATTCAGATGGAACAAGACTTTAAATGGTTTACAATGTGTATAAAAGTGTACATAGGCTTGGAAGAGAGAAGGAAATTAATATAGACAGTTACTTAAAGAAATAGTTTTAAAAAATAAAGTCTTCAAAGAAATAGTAAAGGTAGTACAAAAAAATAAGCCACATAAAGTTGGATATTACACAGAGAATCAGGATTGCATTGTCTTTGATATTTTTAACTGCAAAAAGACATTTGATTGTAAAGGCTGCTAAATTAAGCCTATATATATATATATATATAGTATCTTGACTTCAAAATTTGGATCTAAGGATATGTTGCTTTGGAAAGGAGTCTCTGCCTTTGTTTCTACAGAAAGCAAGAGGCTATGGATTTGTGTGCAAAGGATGGATCAGGTTTGACCAGCCAAGACCCCTGAAAGGTCTCCAATGACACCATGACCCAGATCATCCAACATCTAAAATCAACTTCAAGGCAACTGGCTCAGAGAATACCACCTCACAGACTATTTCAGTCAGGACTTGACCATAATTCTTAATTATTCTCAGGATCCCCATAAGATTACCAGCACCCTCTATCAGCAGGAAAGAGCCTAGAAAACTATGCCCAGATTCCCAAAAAATGGATTATGGATGTTTGTCTTGTTTAGATTGTTGGTTACAAATTGTTATTGGTCATAGTCAATATCTTTCTAAAAGAAGAAAGGAGGATAAGATATGGAAATATAGGATATAGATAGGATAAAAGGATGGATTGTTGAACCTACTTTTAAAGAGCAACTTGTTTAATATGTTTTACATTGTTATAGATTTTACTTTATTGATACAAATTTAAAGTTAATTTTGTTATACTGCATGTATATTGTTTAAGTTATTATGTTTGTACAGCTCATTTAAATTGTAATGGATAATTAAGAAACATACATTATTAGTCTTCTATGATATTCAAACTTATAGTCATGTTAAATTTTCTAGGTATACATAGATATAATTCAATTAGGTAGGTAATCTTCAAACAGTTCAAAGACCTACAGAATATGGCATTTAAAATGTTTTAAAAACTTAGACTTTCTGGACAGTGAGACACGTCTGTTCCTGGCAGCACTGATTTACTTCAAAGAGAAAGATGGGCATCAAAGAAACTCCATATGGAGTTTATCTTCTTCTGGGCAAAAATAGCCATTTGGGCAAGAAACTGTTCTTTCCTGAACTGCTTGACAAAATGTTGTATCAACTGGACTTGCAGGACCCATAGGAAGGTGCCCACTGAAATTTGTAAGACAAGATATTCCTTCAGGTTCTTGCTTCACAGAAAAAAACTGTCAAAATTCTACAATACACAGAGAAAAAATGACTAAAAGACTATACCTGTGAGCTGAAGATGGATACCCCAACATCACAGAGGAACTTTGGATGACTGTCCAGGCAGACAGCTGTCTTGGTCAGTCAAGATTTTTGGAAGTTGCTTACAATGCTCTTCCTGTTTACTTAGATAATATTGTATCCTTCTGAGGTCTTTGATGTAGTTGAAGACTAGATAGTTATAATTACGGTTTTCTTTGGTTATGATAAAAGATAAATTAGATATGAAACTTTAGAATCACAAATATAGGATAGACAAAATATTTTCTTTAATTTTGCCAAATACAGATAGACTAGATATTGTAACTGTAATTCTTGCTAGATAACTATTTTATCATATATAATTTTACTATGTTAAAGTTAAAACCTTTCTTTTTGATTAGACAGAAATGGGGAGATGCTGTGGGATAATGATCTTGAACACTGGTTTAATAAAACACTGATTGACAAGGCAGGAAGTATAGGTGGGGCTAACAGCCCAGGAGAATGTTGAGAAGAGGAAAGGAGTCAGGAGTCCCAAGCCAGACACAGAGGAAACAAGATGACAAGGCAGAACTGAGAAAAGTTACCAAGCCACATGCCTAAATATAGATAAGAATTATGGGTTATTTTAAGTGTAAGAGCTAGTCAGTATAAGCCTGAGCTAATGGCCAAGCAGTTATAAATAACATAAACCTTTTTGTGTTTGGGTCTGAGCAGTTGCAGAACCAGGCAAGACACAGGAAAACTTTCAAATACAATCTCATACGTAGGTATCAGTTTCAGTTTAAAAGTCACATTGAACCTATCCCTAGGAGAAGAGCTGTCTGTAGCCCATGCAGATATTACTCAAAGATGTTATCTCCATCACTAGTTCTACTGATTGATCATGAAAATTCCAAACTCAAGTTTTGCTTTCCCCTTTGATTCATATCATTTCACTTTATATTTCTATAACTTGACAGTTGACACTGTATCATTAAAAAAGAATATGATTAAAATAGCTGATAATTTTTGGAAGACGTTAAGTCCAGTATCAGGCAATCTCACCTGCTCATCATTTGATGAGGATGCTATTTGCTATGTGAAAGAATGATAGAGGGCCAAAAAGAGGAGAAACCCTGGTACAGAAAAGAAAGATGGCAATGTGGGCATTGAATTGTGTACTAATATAATCCAGTAAGAATTCATCAGGGTCCCTGGGAGATATAGAGTAACTTAGGAGACTGATAACCACATGTATATGAATTTATTGATTTAGGTGTGACTTTACAGATCTCTTCAGGACAGATAGTCCTATAATACATAATGTGGTATGTGGTGATGTATAATAAAGGAAAATATCACATGAGACTGAGGAAAAACATAGTATATACAGAGGTGGGAATGTAAACCTCATTGGTGACACTAGATGTTACCTTACATCATGGACTGAAAATAGAGGAATGAAAAATCTTCAAAAGTGTGCAACAAAGTACAGGGTAAGAGTCTTAATGTGGTGGTAGAAGAGCTGATCACCCCAATATTTAGGTCTTTTCCTGCAACCAAAACGCATTATCTTGCTGGATAGTTTATCACAAGTAATTCACAAAATTAAGCACTGAATTTTCTTTTAAAATCACCTGAGATCCTCAAATTTATTTCCAAGACTTGATCACCAGACTAGGCATACTATGGTCTCTCCTCTATACTTCTAGGATGAATTCTGTGTCCTTCTCTGGCTGCGGCAAGCCTCCAACAGCAAAATTCCAAGAGCTGTGAGGATCAAGGCAGACATGCCCATTCGGATGAGGTTCTCCACTGTGTGATCCTGGTGCTGTGAGGCTGCAGATTGTGAACAGAGAGGTCAGGACAAACCAAAGCCACCATAAAATAACTGAATTTCCACTCTGAACAGCTCCCTCCTCATTATTCAACTTGATCTTCTCTATCCATGCCCAAACCAGAATTTTTCTTACTCACCTATCATGGCTTCTACTGAGAGTCACTGGTAGCAAAAGTCCATGAGAGCATACAGCAGTGACAACTAGAGTTCAGAAGGTCAACCTATCAGAACTAAGGGTTCTGTTAAAGGAAACCATCAAGCAAGGCGTTATGCAATTACTGCCTTTTGAATGAACTGGCTGTCTCTTGTTGTAAACTTCTTGTGCATTAACAACTATGATTCTCCCCATTTACCGTGCATCTCCATGTTATGTGTACATGTAATCTCATGATTGCATCTCAATCTCGGGCACAACTTTCCCTATACATTGGGGTAACTGGACAACTGTCCCCAGCTGTGTTTATTTTTTCATTAACATATATCTGGCTGGGGCCATTCTCCGGACAAAAGCATTTCAGCAAAGATACCTTTTCCAAGGAAAAAACTGCACATAGATAAACATTAGCTCATCTCACTCACAGATAGAGAAAAGAACCACTAACAGTTAAATCCTCAACCCTTTACCTTCACTCCAGGTTATTTACACAAGACCCTAACTTAAGAGATTTACTGCTCACATTCCTGGGATGATGTTTTAGCCATTTGCTAGTTACAGAGTTAAGGTAGTTACTTCCCCCTGACCCCAGGAGGTTGCCTACAAGGCCAGACAGGTGATAGGTGTTAAGCTTCCTTCTTGTGCAAATAAAGTTTTAACTCCTCCTCAGCCAGGTGCTATTCCTAGATTTTCTCCTCAGCAATTACTCTGAGTGAAAGTGCTTTTACTAACCAAATACTACACACTCTGACATAGGTTGCTTAGCCATATAACATATGTCTTCTTCCCTATCAGAAAGCAGCTACAGCTGGGACTAGCAGGAAAAGTGGTGCCAGAGACCGTTTACTTTCTTGTGACTTATTGACCCCTAACATTTTATCTAGCCATTTCTAGATTATAGTTTGAGCACATAAATTCCCTAACTGATCTTAGCCTTTAGTTGACCCTACCAGAGAACTCCCCTTTAGCCACTTCCCTTTTTGGTTGTAACTGGAAGCTGACAATTAATTGCTTTATGTGTGGATCCTTATCACCTCTCTCTCTCTGAGACCATGAAAACTTCAAGCCTCACATTGCTTTACCAAAGAATTACTGTATGGGTACATATACTGGTTCTCTGAGAGCACTGGGAGGATTTAGGGAGAAGAACAAAGATGAGGATGGAGATGGAAAGAACTAGGTAGAATGATGAGAGAACAGCAGGAGGGACTGAGAGCAGGAGGGACCGAGAGGAGCTAAGTAAGAGAACAGAAAAGAAACTGTGTAGACAGAATCGCCATAGAAGAATAAAGTGAATGGACTAAAGAACTCAGTGTGCTTAGATTCATTGAATGTCCCTCAGATTAGAATCCTCAGCTGGTTGGTAGACTCTTCCGCGGACCCTGGGAGCAAACAATATAGGCTGGACCTATTACTGTTTGCGTTAGGCTTCTGTCAAGTTTTGTGCCTGGGTGGTAGTCTCAGTCATTCCTAAGAAACAAAGACATGTTGGATATGTGAAGTACTCAAAAGTACTCATTCTTTTGAGAAGTTTTATCTTCTTTTTTCCTGGAAATTTACATTATTCTCATCACATAACTTCAGGAAAATCTGGAATGAATGATTTCTGTGCTCTGGCAGGCTTTCTTGTGGTCTTTGGCTTTGTATCTTCAGCTTTACCATGCTCTGAATTCAGGACTTCTGGCCATGGCTCTTATTTGTAACACTCCAGAGATAGCAGATGGAAAAATATGGTCTCTCAATTTAGAATGAAGTAGTCTTCCTGTGCTCCCAGATCAATCTGAAGTACAGAGTCCTAGAAACTAATTCCCCTGGAGATTAGTTTGCACTGATTCAACAACTAAGAACCCAAGATCCAGCCACAAAGCTGTGTTCTCAGTGGTCCATGAATATCCGGTGCAAAAAATAATGATGCCAACATGCAGACAATTGCAAATAGATCCATATCTGTCACCATGCACAAAACTCAAGTCCAAGTGGATCAAAGACCTCAACATAAATCCAGTTACACTGAACTTGATAGAAGAAAAAGTAGGAAGTAGTCTGGAATGAATTGGCACAAGAGACCACTTCCTAAATATAACACCAGTAGCATAGACACTGAGAGCAACAATTAATAAATGGGACCTCCTGAAACTGAGAAGCTTTTGTAGAGCAGAGGACACAGTCAATAAGACCAAACGACAGCCTACAGAATGGGAAAAGATCTTCACCAACTCCACATCTGACAGAGGATTGATCTCCAAAATATATAAAGAACTCAAAAAGCTAGATATCAAAATACTGAACAATCCAATTAAAAAATGGGCTACAGAGCTTAACAGAGAATTCTCAACAGAGGAAACTCAAATGGCTGAAAGGCATTTAAGGAATTGCTCAACATCCTTAGTCATCAGGGAAATGCAAATCAAAACAACTCTGAGATACCATCATACACCTGTCAGAATGGCTAAGATCACAAAAACTGAAGACAGCTTATGTTGGAGAGGATGTGGAGAAAGGGGAACACTCCTACACTGTTGGTAGGAATGCACACTTGTACAGCCACTCTGGAAATCAGTATGGCGGTTTCTCAGAAAATTGGGAATACGTCCTCCTCAAGACCCAGCTATACCACTCTTGGGCATATACCCAAGGAATGCTCAATGTTACCACAAGGACACATGCTCAACTATGTTCATATCAGCATTATTCATAATAGCAAGAACCTGGAAACAACCTAGATGTCCCTCAACTCAAGAATGGATAAAGAAAATATGGCACATATACACAATGGAGTACTACTCAGCAGTAAAAAACAATGACATCATGAAATTTGCAGGCAAATGGATGGAACCAGAAAATATCATCTTGAATGAAGTAACCAGACTCAGAAGGACAAACATAGTATGTACTCACCCATAAGTGGATACTAGATGTGAGGGAAGGGATGGCCAGACTGCAACCCACAACTCCAGAGAGGCTAGCTAATAGGGAAAGACCCTAGGAGGGACACATGGATGACCCTGTGAAGGAGAAGTGGATGAGATCTACATGAGTGGACTGGGTGTGGGGGGTGGCAGAGGGTGAGGAGTGGGGGATAAGAACATAGGGAAATGGGAGGGTCAAGCTGGAACAAGGACAGAGTGGGAGGGCAGGGAGGAAGATACCATGATAGATGAGGGCATCATGGGAATAGGAAGAGGCAGGGTGCTGGGGAGGCTCTCAGGAATCCACAAGATTGACCCAACCTTGGTCTGCTGACAGTGGTCCAGGGTGCCTGGATCGGTCTACTCTGGTGATCAGCCTAGCAAATAACCTAGCTGTCATCGTAGAGCCTTTGTCCAGTGATTGATGGAGGCAGATTCAGAGATCCATGGTCAGACACCAGGCTGAGCTCCAGGAATCTAACTGATGAGAGAGAGGAGAGATACTGCAGGCAAGGGATGTGGAGATCGTGATGGGAGGATATGCAGAGATGACCGGCCACACTAGTGGAAGCCCATGAACTGTGGACTGGTGGCTGTGGAGTCCCCAAGGGACTAGACTAGGCCCTCTGGATACAGAAGATGGTTGTTTGGCTTGAACTGTTTGGGGGGCACCAGGCAGGGGGATCTGGATCTGTCCCTGGTCTTCGGGCAGGCTGCTGAAACCCAGTGCCTATGGCATGACACCTTGCACAGCCTTGGTGCAGTGGGAAGGCGCTTGGACATGCCTAGGCTCAGTGTGCTGGGCTCTGTTGACTCCCAATAGGAGACCTCGATATGGGGGATGTGGGGATGCAGGGTGGGTTGGGAAAGAGGGCTGGGGGTGGGAGGAGGGAGGATGGGGGGATCTGTGGATAGTATGTGGAGTGAGTAGAAAATTCTTAGTAAAGAAAAATTTAAAAAATATAATGATAGTCTGGGGTTCTCTCTCTGAATTCACCCCAGCTAGTTCCCATAATGCTTCTGTTTAAATCGTTCTCTAATTATTAAACTGTTAATAGCAGCAATACAATCACAAAAATATAAAAATATGCTCACAGTGTACATGGAAGCAGATATGTTCTAATAAAGAGTTAACCTAAGACTGGCCCCAACTGTACTGATTGGAAGAAGAGATGAGTGTCTGAACTCCTGCCTGGACATTCACACTTGATAGGCTCTAGGCCCCCAGGGGAATATCCCATGCCCCTTCCCCACCCATCAAAGCACAACCAAGTAATCAGCAGCACCCAGTGGTTCTACAACAGCAAGAGTTGCGAAACCCAATGCAGATGAAGCAAAAGAAAATGACCTTAAAAATAACATTATGAATATGATACAGGCCCTTAAAGAGGAAATAAAAACTTCCTTAAAGAAAAAAAGGAAAAGACAAACAAAAAACTGGCAAACAATGAATGAATCCATTAATGAAAGCCAAGAAAAAACAATCATGCATGTGTAGAAAACAGTTCAAGACTTGAAAATTGAGATAGAAGCAATAAAGAAAACACAAACCAAGGGAATTCAGGAAGTGAAAATCTGGGTAAATGAACAGAAACTACAGATGCAGGCAAAACCAACAGAATAAAAGAGATAAAAGGAAGAATCTCGTGTTGAAGACACAATAGAAGAAATAGATTCATCAGGCAAACAAAATGTTAAATCCAGTAAATTCTTAACAAAAGTCATTGAGGAAATCTGGGACATCATGAGAAGACCAAACCTAAGAATAATAGGGATAGAAGAAGAAGAATTCCAGCTTAAAGGCACAGAAAATATATTCAACAAAATCATAGAAGAAATATTTCCCAACCTAAAGAAGGAAATGCCTATGAAGGTACTTACAGAACACCAATAGACTATACTAAAAAAAAGTCCCCTCACCACATAATAATCAAAACACTAAACATAAAGAATAAAGAAAGAATATTAAAAGCTGCAAAGGAAAAAGCCCACATAACATATAAACACAGACCTATCAGAATTACACACGATTTCTCAATGGAAACTAGGAAAGCCAGAAGGTCCTGGACAGATGTTTCACAGACACTAAGGGACCATGGATACCAGCCCAGACTATTATACCCAGCAAATCTTTCAATTACTATTGACTGAGAAAAAAAGATATTCCATGACCAAACCAGATTTAAACAATATTTATCCACAAATCCAACCCTATGGGAAGTACAAGAAGGAAAACTCCAGCCCAAGAAATTTAGCTGCACCCACAAAACACAGGCAATATATAGCCTGACAAGCAAATCCCAAAGAAGGGAAACACAAACACACTGCTGGCACCACCAACAAAACCAAAAATAACAGGAATAAACAATCACTGGTCGTTAATATCTCTTAATATCAGTGGACACAATTTGCCTATAAAAAGTCATACACTAACAGAATGGGTAGAAAAATAGGATTCATCATTCTGCTGCATACAGGAAACATACCTCAACCTCAAAGACAGACATCACCACAGAATAAATTGTTGGGAAAAGATTTTCCAACCAAATAGACCCAAGAAACAAGCTGGTGTAGCTATCCTAATATCTCAAAGAAGACGTCAAAGTAAAATTAATCAAAAGAAATGGAGAAGGAGATTTCATATTCATCACAGGAAGAATCCATCAAGATGAAATCTCAATTCTGAACATTTATGCCCCAAATACAAAGGCACCAACATTTGTAAAAGAAACATTCCTGAAGCTTAAATCACACATTAAACCCCATATACTAATAGTGGGAGACTTCAATACCTCAGTCTCACCAATGGAGAGGTCTGCCAGACAGAAATTTAACAGAGAAATATGGGAACTAAAGATGTTATGACTCAAATGGACCTAACAGACATCTAAAATATATATATATATATATATATATATATATATATACTCTCAGCAGTTCATGGAACCTTCTCTAAAATCAAAAACATACTCGGTAACAAAGCAAACCTCAACGGATAGAAGAAAAAATGAAATAACCCCTATACCTTATTGGATCACCATAGCTTATAGTTATATTTCAACAACAACAAAAATTACAGAAAGTCTACAAATTCATAGAAACTGAACAATGCTCAACTACACCACATCTGGGTCAAGGAAGAAATAAAGAAAGAAATTAAAGACTTCCTACAGTTTAATGAAAATGAATCCACAACGTACCCAAACTTATGGGACCCTATAAAAGCAGTGCTAAGAGGAAAGTTCAAAGCACTAAGTGCCCACATAAAAAATATGGAGAAATCTCACACTAGTGACTTATAAACACACCTGAAAACTCTAGAACAAAAAGAAGCAAACTCACTCAGGAGGAGTACATGACATGAAATAATCAAATTAAGGGCTGAAATCAATAAAATGGAAAGAAAGAGACTACTACAAAAAATTCAAAAAACAAAGAGTTGGTTCTTTGAGAATCAACAAGATAGATAAACCCTTATCCAAACTAACCAAAAGACAGAGAGACAATATCCACTTTAACACAAGGTTCCTTGCCTGGTACCCTGAATAATGGGCGTTAACAGATTAGAAGCAAGATTGTAAAACATCAGTAGCAAACTTCTGCCCTCCGAGGTCCTCCCATTGTGCTGTAAGCCTGTATTTAAGACCTCCTCCCCCCTTAAATAAATGACATTCAGCATTTAAAATTAAAATATATATATTATATATATAATTGAATGAATACTGTGAATGTAATCTATGAATACCACAAATGTGATTAATATCATGAGTGTAATTAATGAATATCATGAATGTAATTTAAAAAATAAATAAATAAAGTCAAAATAAATAAATAAATAAATAAGAAAGAAATGAAAAGGGAGACATAAAAACAGACACTGAGGAGATACAAAGAAACATCAGGTCATACTTCAAAAACCTGTACTCCACAAAATTAGAAAATTTAAAAGAAATTGACAATTTTCTGGATAGATAACACATACCAAAATTAAATGAAGACCAGACAAACAATTCAAATAATTCTATAACCTTTAAGGAAATAGAAGCATTCAACAACATTCTCCCAAACAAAAAAGCCCAGGACCAGATGGTTTAAGCACAGAATTCTACCTGAATTTCAAAGAAGAGATAGTAAAAATACTCCTCAAATTGTTCCACACAATAGGAACAGACAAAACATTGCCAAACTCATTTTATGAACCTATAGTTACCCTAATACCCAAGTCACATGAAGGTTCAACAAAGAAAGAGAATTACAGATCAATCTCTCACATAAACACTGATATTAAATACTGGAAAACCAAATCCAAGAACACATCAAAAACAAATCACCTACTCTGATCGAGTAGGCTTCATCCCAGAGGTGCAGGGAAGAATCAACATATGAAAATCTGTCATTTTAATCCACAATAAAAAGAAAGTAACAAACACACAAAGAAAAAGAAAAAACCACATGATCACACCATTAGATGCTGAAAAAGCCTTTGACAAAATCCAACACCCCTTCATGTTAAAGGTCTTGGAGAGATCAGGGATACAAGTAACTTACCTAAACATTAAAAAAATAAAATAAAAAGCAAGCCAACATCAAACCAAATGGAGAGAAACTCAAAGAGATTCTACTAAAAGTGGGAACAATACAATGCTGTCCAGTTTCTCTATATCTATTCAATATAGTACTCAACATTCTAGCTAAAGCAATAAAACAACAAAAGGAGACTAAGTGAATGCAAATTAAAAAGCAAGAAGTTACACCTTTAGTAACGTGGTGGAATAAAAGATTAACTAAAAAAATTCAGTTCCCTCCTACATACAAATGATAAATGGGCTGAGAAAGAAATCAGAGAAATATTTCCCTTTACAATAGCCACAAATAATATAAAATACCTTGGGGTAACTCTAACCAAACAAGTGAAAGACCTGTATGACAACAATTTTAAGTCTTTGAAGAAAGAAATTGAAGATATCAGAAAATGACAAGACCTCTCATGCTCTGGGAGAGGTAGGATCAACATAATAAAATGGCAATCTTACCAAAAGCAATCTACAGATTCAATGCAATCCCCATCAAAATAACAACACAATTTCACAAAACTGGAAAGAACAATACTCAACTTCACATGGAAAAACAAAAAAACTCAGGACAGCCAATATATTACTGCAAAACAAAGGAACTTTTGGAGGCATGATGATCCCTGACTTCCAGCTCAACTATAGAGCTATAGTAATAAAAAAAACAGCTTGCTATTAGCATAAAAACAGCCATGTGGATCAATAGAATTGAACTGAAGACACTAACATTAATCTACACACCAATGAACACCTGATTTTAGACAAATATGCCAAAATTGTACAATGGGAAAAAGAAAGCATCTTCAACAAATAGTGCTGGCATAACTAGATGTCAACATGTAGTAGTATACAAATATATCCATATCTTTTGACATGCACAAAACTCAAATCCAAATGGATCAAAGACTTCTACATGAATCAAGTTACACTGAACCTGATAAGGAGCTTTCAACTCAATAACTCAGGAAAACATTTGTTAAATATAACAGAAGTAGCACAGACACTGAGAGCATAATTAATAAATGAGACCTCCTAAAACTGACTAGCTTCTGTAAGGTCAAAGAACATGGTCAATAAGACAAAATGGCAGCCTACAGAATGTGAAAAGATCTTCACCAACCCCACATCGGACAGAGGACTGATCTCCAAAATACATAAAAAACTCAAGAATCAATACTGCAAAATACCAAACAATCCAATTAAAAAACAGAGAATTCTCAACTGAAGAATCTCAAATGGTCAAAGGATATTTAAGGAATTGTTCAACATCCTTAGTCATCAGGAAATGCAAATAAGAACAACTCTGAGATACCATCTTACACCTGTCAGAATGGCTAAGATCAAAAACACTGATGTCAGCTTATGTTGGAGAAGATGTGGAGTAAGGGGAACACTCCTCCACTGTTGGTGGGAATGCAAACTTTACAGCCACCTAAGAAATCAGTATGGTGGTTTGGCAGAAAATTGGTAATCAATTTACCTCAAGACGCAGTAATACTACTACTGTGCACATACCCAAAAGATGCTCAATCATACCACAAGGACATTTGCTGAACTATGTTCATAGCAACATTATTCATAATAGTCAGAACGTTGAAACAACCTAGATGTTCCTTAACCAAGGAATGGATAAAGAAAATGTGGTACATTTACACAATAGAATATTACTCAGTGGTAAAATATAATGACATCATGAACTTTGCAGGCAAATGGATGGAATTAGATAAAATCACTCTGTGTGAGGTAACTCAGACCCAGAAAGACAAGTATAGAATGTATTCACTCCTAGGTAGTTATTAGAGGTAAACCAAAGTATAACCAGGCTACAATACACAACCCTAAAGAAGTTAGGTTATAAGGAGGACCCTAAGAGGAACATGCATGGATCACTCTAAGAAGGGAAAATAGATAAGATATCCTGGGTAAACTGGGAGGGGGAGTAGTAAGGAGGGTGGAAGGATGGCAGCATGAGGAATCAGGATGGCTGAATTGGGGGAGAGACAGAGAAGGAGAGCAAAGAAAGAGATATATTGGGGAACACAGTCAGTTCCTGGGAACACCCACCCAATTTGGTCCCAGTTGCCAGCCAGCACCTTCTGGAGGAAGCCCCACCACCACCAAGCCCCTCATGGGACCCTGCAATCTACATGCCCTGCCCCAATACCCAGCCACCTGAGACCCCAGTAACTTCCTGAGGCTCAGAAACCAAACCACCAGCTCTAATTGGACGAAGAGGTGAGTGACTCTTCGCATACCCAGAGAGTCCTGCCCCTAGGACCCAAGCCCTGGGACACAGTCAGTTCCCGGGAAACCCCACCCAACTCTGCCCCAGTTGCTGGCCAGCAGGGAAAACTCCTGTGGGAAGATCCCCCCCACCAAAACCCCATATCAGACCCTGCAACCTACATGCCCTTCCCCAATACCCATCTGCCTAAGACCCCAGTACTTCCTGAAGCTCAGAAACCAAACTGCCAGCTCTCATTGGACCAAGAGTAACTTTCTGAGACAGGGAATCCACCAGTCCTCATTAGATCAAAAGTGGCTTTCTGAGACATAGAATCTGCCCCCTGTCAGTGGACCAAGAGAGGCTTCCTGAGATACAGAATCTATCAGCTCTGACTGGATCAAGAACCCTAAAATGACCAAGAGTGGCTCTGCGAGTCACAGAATCAACTATATTGGGTTGAGCCAAGAGCAGCTCCCTGAGACACAGAATCTACCTGCTCCAATTAGACCAAGAGCTAAGTTTAGACACAGAGGAGCCCCTGCGACACAGACACAAAAAGCACAGAGTGGACCAACAGCAACTCGCTCAGACACAGGCACCCCTTATACCTATTAGAGGAAGAAATGGGCAGACGTCAATGCAAAAATACATACAACAACATAAAGAACAAAAGAGCACATCACCAGAACCTAGCCCTCCTCCAACATCAAGACCTGAACATCACAATGTAGAAGAAGCAGAAGAAAGCAACCATAAAAATACCTTCATGAAGATGCTAGAGGCATTTTAGGAAAAAATGAAAAAGTCCCTTAAAGAAATGGAGGAAAAGGCAAACAAAAAAAATTGGAAGAAATCAATAAAGAAATTGAGAAAAAGGCAAACAAAAAATGGAAGAAATCAATAAAGAAATAGAGAAAAAGACAAATAAAAACTGGAAGAAATCAATAAATCCCTTAAAGAAAGCCAAGACAACCATGAAAAAGCAATTAAACATGTGAGGGAAATGGTTTAAGACCTGAAAGGGAAACAGAAACAATGAAGAAGACACAGACAGAAGGAATGCTGGAAATAGAAAATCTGAGTAAATGAACAGGAAACCCAGATGCAAGCAAAGCCCACAAAATACAAGAGATGGAAGAATCTTTATTGTAGAGGATACAATAGAGGAAATAGATTCATCAGTCAAAGAATATACCAAAGCCAAAAAAGTCATAACACAAAATGTCCAGGAAATCTGGGACACCATTGAAAAGGCCAAACCTATGAATAATAGGGATAGAAGAAGGAGAAGAATATCAACTCAAAGGCACAGAAAATATATTCAAGAACATCACTGAGGAAAACTTTCCCAACTTAAAGAAGGAAATACCTATGAAGATACAAGAAGCCTATAGAACACCAAACAGACTAGACCCCTCAAAAAAGCCCCCTTACTAGATAATAATTAAACAACTAAGCATGCAGAATAAAGAAAGAATATTAAGAGCAGCAAAGGAAAAAGGCCAAGTGACTTATAAAGACAGATCCATCAGAATAACACCTGAATTCTCAATGGAGATTTTGAAAGGCAGAAGGACCTGGACAGATGTAATGCAGACACTAAGAAACTGTGGATGTCAGCCTAGACTAATATACCCAGCAAAACTTTCAGTCACCATAGATGGAAGGAACAAGATATCCCAAGGCAAAACCAGATTTAAACAATACCTATCCACAAAACCGGGTCCTACAGAAAGTACTAGAAGTAAAATTCTAAACTAAGGAAGCCAGAGACACCCACAAAAACACAGGCAATAGATAATCCCACAGCAGTAAGTCACAAAAAAAGAGAAATATACACACACTACCACCAAAAGATAACAGGAATTAACAATCACTGTTCATAAATATCCCATAATATCAATGGACTTAATTTATCTATAAAAAGACACAGGCTAACAGAATGGATACAAAAGCAGGAACCATCTTTCTGCTGCATATAAGAAACACACCTAAACTTCAAAGATAGACACTACCTCTGAGTAAAAGGCTGTGAAAAGTCTTACCAATCAAATGGTCTTAAGAAGCAAGCTGGTGGGGCTATCCAAATATCCAACAAAATAAACTTCAAACTAAAATCAATCAAAAGAGATCAAAAAGGACATTACATACTCATCACAGAAAAGATCCAGCAAGATGAAGTTTCAATTCTGAACATTTATGCCCCAAACACAAGGTCACCCACATATGTAAAAGAAACATTACTAAAGCTTAAATCACATATAAAACCTCAAACATTAATAGTGGGAGACTTAAACACCCCACTCTGACCACTGGATAGATCTGCCAAATTGAAACCTAACAGAGAAATAAGGGGCTTAATTGATGTTATGACTCAAATGGATTTAATCGATATCTACAGAACATTTCCCCTAACAAAAAAGAATATACCTTCTTCTCAGCACCCCATGGAACCTTCTCTAAAATTGACTATATACTTGGTCAAAAGCAAATCTCAACAGATACAAAAAATGTAATAACCTCCTGTATTCTATCAGACCACCGTGGTTTAAAGTTAGATTTCAACAACAACAAAAATTACAGAAAGCATACAATCTCATGGAAACTGAAAAATGCTCACCTGAACCACCAATGGCTCAAGGAAGAAAGAAAGAAAGAAATTAAAGATTTCCTAGAGATCAATGAAAATGAATATATCACATACCCAAACTTATGGGATGCTATGAAAGCAGTGCTAAGAAGAAAATTCATAGCACTAAATGCCCACATAAAGAAGTTGGAGATTCCCAATTTTCTAAGAAAGCGCCATATTGATTTCCAAAGTGGTTGTACAAGCTTGCATTCCCACCAGCAGTGGAGGAGAGTTCCCCTAGCTCCACATCCTCTCCAGCATAAGGTGTCTTCAGTGTTTTTGATCTTAGCCATTCTGACAGGCGTAAGGTGGTATCTCAGAGTTGTTTTGATTTGCATTTCCCTGATAATTAGGGATGTTGAGCAATTCCTTAAATGTCTTTCAGCCATTTGTGTTTCCTCTGTTGAGAATTCTCTGTTTAGTTCTATTGCCCATTTCTTAATTGGACCATTGGGCATTTTGATGTTTAATTTCTTGAGTTCCTTATATATTCTGGATATCAGTCCTCTGTCAGATGTGGGGTTGGTGAAGATCTTTTCCCATTCTGTAGGCTGTTGCTTTGCCTTGTTGACCGTATCCTTTGCTCTACAAAAGCTTTTCAGTTTCAAGAGGTTCCATTGATTGATTGTTTCTCTCAGTGTCTGAGCTACTGGTGTTATACCTAGGAAGTGATCTCCTATGCCAATGATTTCAAGACTACTTCCTACTTTCTCTTCTAGCAGGTTCCAAGTAATTGGATTTATGTTGTGGTCTTTGATCCACTTGGACTTATGTTTTGTGCACGGTGATAGGTATGGAGGCCGACAGAAATCCACAAAAATACGCCCACAATAGACTGCTGGCAATGGTCGAGAGACAGCCCAAACTGACCCACTCTGGTGATGGGATGGCCAAACACCCTAATTGTCGTGCTAGAAACCCCATCCAATGACTGAGGGATCTGGAAGCAGAGATCCACAGCTAGGCCCCGGGTGGAGCTCCGGGTGTCCAATTAGCAAGAAAGAGGAGGGTCTATATGAGCGAGAATTGTTGAGACCAAGGTTGGATAAAGCACAAGGACAAATAGCCAAATGAATGGAAACACATGAACTGTGAACCAATGGCTGAGGGGCCCCCAACTGGATCAGACCCTCTGAATGGGTGAGACAGTTGATTGGCTTGATCTGTTTGGGAGGCATCCAGGCAGTGGGACCGGGTCCTGTGCTCATTGCATGAGTTGGCTGTTTGAAACCTGGGGCTTATGCAGGGTCGCTTGGCTCGGCCTGGGAGGAGGGGACTAGACCTGCCTGGGCTGAGTCTACCAGGTTGATCTCAATCCTCAGGGGAGGCTTTGCCCTGGAGGAGGTGGGAATGAGGGGTGGGCTGGGGGGAAGGTGGGGGGGTGGGAGGGGGGAGAACAAGGGAATCTGTGGCTGATATGTAGAACTGAATGATATTGTAAAATAAAATAAAATAAAATAAAATAAAATAAAGAAGTTGGAGAAATCTCACACTAGTGACTTAACAGCACAACTGAAAGCTCTAGAACAAGAAGAAGCAAAGTTTCCCAGAAAGAATAGACGCCAGGAAATCATCAAAGTGAGAGCTGAAATTAATAAAATAGAAACAAAGAGAACAATACAAAAAATCAATGAAACAAAGAGTTGGTTCTTTGAGAAAATCAACAAGATAGACAAGCCCTTATCCAAACTAACCAAAAGACAGAGAGAGAGCATCCAGATTAACAAAATCAGAAATGAAAAGGGGGACATAACAACAGACATTGAGGAAATCCAGAGAATCATCAGGTCATACTTCAAAAACCTGTACTCCACAAAACTGAAAAATCGAAAAGAAATGGACAATTTTTTGGATAGGGTCCACATACCTAAGTTAAATCAAGACCAGATAAACTATTTAAATAGACCAATAACCCCTAAGGAAATAGAAACAGTCAATAAAAGTCTCTCAAACAAAAAAAAAGCCCAGGACCAGATGGTTTCAACACAGAATTCTACCAGATATTCACAGAAGAGTTAATACCAATATGCTTTAAATTGTTCCACACAATAGGAACAGAAGAACATTACCAACCTCCTTCATTGAAGCTACCGTTACTCTAATTCCCAAACCGAACAAATATGCAACAAAGAAACAGAATTACAGACCAATCTCCCTCATGAACATTGATGCAAAAATACTCAATAAAATATTGGCAAACAGACTCCAAGAACACATCAAAACAATTATCCACCATGATCAAGTAGGCTTCATCCCAGAGATGCAAGGGTAGTTCAACATATGAAAGTCCGTCAGTGTAATACACCACATAAACAAACTGAAAGAAAAAAACCACATGATCCTTTCATTAGATGCTGAAAAGGCCTTTAACAGAATCCAACATCCTTTCATGATAAAGGTCTTGGAGAGATCAGGAATACAGGGAATATTCCTAAACATAATAAAGGCAATTTACAGCAAGCCAACAGCCAACATCAAATTAAATGGAGAGAAACTCAAAGTGATTCTACTAAAATCAGGAACAAGACAAGGCTGTCCGCTCTCCCCATATTTATTCAATATAGGACTTGAAGTTCTAGCTAGAGCAATAAGACAACAAAAGGAGATCAAGAGGATACAAATTGGAATGGAAGAAGTCAAACTTTCACTATTTGCAGATGATATGATAGCATACATAAGTGATCCCAAAAATTTGACCAAGGAACTCCTTCAGCTGATAAACACCTTCAGTAATGTGGCAGAATACAAGATTAACTCAAAAAAATCAGTAGCCCTCCTATATACAAATGACAAATGGGCTAAGAAAGAAGTCAGAGAAACATCACCATTTACAATAGCCACAAATAATATGAAATTCCTTGGGGTAACTCTAACTAAGCAAGTGAAGGACCTGTATGACAAGAACTTCAAGTCCCTGAAGAGAGAAACTGAAGGAGACATCAGAAAATGGAAAGGTCTCCCATGCTCATGGATAGCTAGGATTAACATAGTAAAAATGGCAATCTTACCAAAAGCAATCTACAGGTTCAGTGTAATCCCCATCAAAATACCAACACAATTCTTCACAGACCTGGAAAGAACAATACTCAATTTCATATGGAAAAACAAAAAACCCAGGATAGCTAAAAGAATGCTGTACAATAAAAAAACATCTGGAGGCTACTATAATAAATACAGCTTGGTACTGGCATAAAAACTGACATGTGGACCAATGGAATCCAATTAAAGACTCTGATATTAATCCACACAGGTATGCACACCAAATTTTTGACAAAGAAGCCAAAACTGTACAATGGAAAAAAGAAAGCATCTTCAACAAATGGTGCTGGCATAACTAGATGTCAACATGTAGAAGATTGCAAATAGATCCATATCTGTCACCATGCACAAAACTCAAATCCAAGTGGATCAAAGACCTCAACATAAATCCAGTTACTTGGAACCTGCTAGAAGAGAAAGTAGGAAGTAACCTAGAATGCATTGGCACAGGAGACCACTTCCTAAATATAACACCAGTAGCACAGACACTGAGAACAACAATTAATAAATGGGACCTCCTGAAACTGAGAAGCTTTTGTAAGGCAAAGGACATGGTCAATAATATAAAATGACAGCCTACAGAATGGAAAAAGATATTCACCAACCCCACATCTGACAGAGGGCTGATACCCAGAATATATATTAAAAAAACCCAAGAAACTAGACATCAAAATACCTAACAGACCAATTAAAAAATGGGCTCTAGAGTTAAACAGTGAATTCTCAACAGAAGAAGCTCATATGGCTGAAATACATTTAAGGAATTGCTCAACATCCTTAATCATCAGGGAAATGCAAATCAAAATGACTCTGAATACCATCTTGCACCTGTCAGAATGGCTAACATTAAAAACACTGAAGACAGCTTATGTTGGAGAGGATATGGAGCATGGGGAACACTCCTACACTGTTGGTGGAAATGCAAATTGGTACAGCTACTGTGGAGATCAGTATGGTGATTTCTCAGAAAACTGGGAATCAATCTTCCTCAAAATCCAGCTATACCACTCCACTCTTGGGCGTATACCCAAGGAATGTTCAATCATACCACAAAAACACATGCTCAACTATGTTCATAGCAGCATTATTTATAATAACCAGAACCTGGAAACAACCTAGATGGCCCTCAACTCAAAAATGGATAAAGAAAATGTGGCATATATACACAATGGAGTACTAGTCAGCAGAGAAAAACAATGACATTATGAGGTTCACAGGCAAATGGATGGAACTAGAAAACATCATCCTGAGTGAGGTAACCCAGACTCAGAAATACAAACATAGTATGTACTCACTCATAAGTGTATGCTAGATGTAAAGCAATGGATAGCCAGACTGCAACCCACAGCTCCTGGGAGGTTAGTTAGTAAGGAGGTCC
Organism: Peromyscus melanophrys; assembly: GCA_902168415.1. Classification (NCBI taxonomy): domain Eukaryota; kingdom Metazoa; phylum Chordata; class Mammalia; order Rodentia; family Cricetidae; genus Peromyscus; species Peromyscus melanophrys. The sequence goes on from CABHPR010147311.1 coordinate 49,452, forward strand.
ATAGGAATGACACAGTGACTGCCCAGCGATGGAAATGGATGTGATCTACATGAGTAAACTAGGGGTGAGAGCAGGTAATAGAGGGCAAGGGTCAGAGGAAAGAGAGCTTAGGTTCTAGCTGGATCAGGAACAGAGTGGAAGATCAAGGAAAGCAATACCATGATAAAGGAAGACACCATGGGAATAGAAAGAAGCAGAGTGCTAGGGATGTCCGCAGGAATCCACGATGACTACACCATAGACTACTGGAAATGGTCAAGAGTTCCACTCCCTCCACTCATTCAGTTCCCACACATACACACACACATCTACTCTGCTTCAGATTCACTACCCCTGCCCCCAGAAAAGAGCAGGCCACTGAGGGGCATCAATTGAACATGGCACAATATGATACTATGTGCCTCAGCTGACCTACTCTGGGAATCAGATGGCTGAATACCCTATCTGACATCATAGAACCCTCATGCAGTGACTGATGGAAGCAGATGCAGAGATCCACGACTGGGTCCCAGGCAGAGCTCCAGTAGTCCAATCAACAAGAGAGAGGAGGGATGCTATGATCAAGAGAAATTGAGACCATGGTGGGGAAAACTACAAAGACAACTAGCCAAACTAGTGGCAACACATGAACTGTGGACCAACAGCTGAGGAGCCCCCATGGTACTGGACTAGGCCCTCTGGATAAATGAGACAGCTGTTTAGCTTGAACTGTTTGGGGGGAACTCAGGAAGTGGGACTGGGACCTGTCTCTAGTGCATGAGCCAGCTTTTTGGAAACTAACGCCTATGGTGAGACACTTTGCACATCTTTGGCACAGGGAGGAGGGGCTTAGACCTGCCTCAGGTGAATGTACCAGGCTCTGCTGACTCCCCAAGGGAGACCTTGCTTTGGAGGAGGTGGGAATGGGGGGTGTTGTTTGGAGGGTCTGGGGGTGGGAGGAGGGAGGACAGGGAAATCTGTGACTGATATATAGTATGATTGGAAAATTTCTTAATTTAAATAAATAAATAAATAGATGAATAATAAATAAAAAGAAAGAGATATATTAATAGCAGGAGGCCCTTACTTAGCACCTTCAAGACTAGAAGGCACCTTTACACTCATTGCATACATGTTAAAAATCTTTCAAGAGTTGAAAAAGTCTATACAATACAGGATATTACACATGTTTCCAGATAATATTTTGTGTTCAGATTCTACAGAAATGTTTCTAAGCTGATCTGTCCAAGTCTGGACTTTCATTGAGGCTAGTGCCCTGACTCCCTGCTTGGATAGCCCACAGTGGGACCCACTCTCCACTGAGACCCAGGCTTCCCACACCCTATTCACCTCCCTTCCTGTCTTTCTTCTGGTACCTGAGTCTGAGAAGAAGGGAGAGGGTGAGGAGGAAGAGCAGTAGGAAGAAGGCCACAGAAACCCCCATCACAGTTGATATCTTTCCAGTGCTATGAGCCAGGGGACATCATGAATGAGGAATTATGAATGAAAATCTACTGTGTGAGAATGAAGAAACAATCAGAGTCTTCATGGAGCTGCACTAGGTCCCCTGCATATATATTATGGTTGTTGGTTTGGTGTTTTGTGGTGACTTCTGTCAGTAGTGATGAAGGTGTGTCTGACACTTTTGCCTGCCTCTAGGATGCTCTTCTTTCTATTGGGTGACCTCACCCAGCCTTGATGTGACTGTCTATGTCTGATGTTATGGTATCATATTGTGTCATGTTCAGTTGATGCCCCTCAGTGGCCTGCTCTTTTCTGGGTCAGGGATAGTGAATCTGAAGCAGAGTGTATGTGTGTGGGAGACTTGAATGAGTAGAGGGAGGGGAAGCTGCAATTGGGATGCATTGTATGAGAGAATAATAAATAAATAAATTAGATAGATAGATAGATAGATAGATAGA
>CABHPR010147311.1:54913-69760 GCA_902168415.1 Peromyscus melanophrys
AAAAAAAAAAAAAAAAAAAAAAAAAAAAAACGAACTTGGTGCCAGTTATTGGGGTGAATGCTAGAAGATCAGAGAAGATCAGAGAAACAGAAGAAGCTACAGCCATCTCACCTTGCCAATTCCTCAGCTGATCTTGTTTTCTCAAACTGGAAGCCTCTGAGTCCTCATCCAGAATGAATCTCAGCTGAACTGTTGCTCAAAAGCCTAAAAACTTAACCACACTCTAGTTCCTTGTCCTCAAGCCTTAAATACCTTTCTGCTTCCTGCCATCATTTCCTGGGATTAAAGGCTCTTGTTACCATGCCTGGCTGTTTCCAGTGTGGCCTTGAACTCACAGAGATCTAGGCAGATATCTGCCTCTGGAATGCTAGGATTAAAGGTGTGTGTGCCACAATTTTCTGGCCTCTATATCTAGTGGCTGTTCTGTTCTCTGACCCCAGATAAGTTTATTAGGGTACACAATATTTTGGGGAACACAATATCACCACATTTCCCCTTTTTTGTCTAAAATTTAAAAAATCTTATAACTAACACAAGAAAAACTATATCCAATAAGTATATATATTATATACAGTCAAGAATTACATTCACAATGTCTAGTCCATTAACATTTGACAGATTCAGATGAAAAACTCTATTAATAAATAACAATGTCCAGTCCATTAACATTTGACAAATTCAGATAAAAAATTTTCATTACTTATTGTGTTTAAAACAAGTAGTTCCTTTTTAAAAGTAGATTCAATAATCACCCTTTTTATCTTATATCCAACAATCTGCATGCTGTGTCAATTATCTCAGGAGCCCTGGATTCTCAGACATTATGGTCTCGACAGTGGAACTGTGTCAGGTGCAATGTGAAACCACAGAGTCTGAGGCTTCCTCACCTGAGACCAGCAGCTCTAGGGGGTCACTCCCTTCTGACCACACCCGAGGATTATTTATGTAATAGCCATAGCATCTGAACCTCCACCTCTGGCTAGAGGTCACTGGACCCACTGGAAACTCAGCCAGGAACATCCCAGTGTGTGTGTATCTTGAGCTCTGAGGGATGGAGAACTTCTGACCATTCTTTGTTAACATGAACCAGTCATATCTCTGACTTGAGGTACAAGAGAGGGTCACAGACCCTCTTAAGTTTACAACAGGATTTTGCATGGTTGACAGGGTGGGTTTCTTGTAGACTCCTAGAAGAAACACACATGGAAAATTACAGAGGATCACAAAGGCTGAATTGTCCCCCATGGCTGTCCTTTGATGGGAGGTACTGCTAGTGCAGTCTTTTCTTGAGAGTGACATCTGGGGTTAAGATTTCTGGTGTCTTCTCACCTGTCACCACCAGCTCTAAGGTGTCACTGCGCTCTGACCATCCCGCAGAGGTGTAAGTGTAACAGTGATATCGTCCTGCCTGCAATTGTGTCACAGATGGAATGGTGAGTTTTGCCTCTTTGTTGTGGGCTATTTGGGCCTGTTGGTCCCAGGGTCCTGGGCTTCCCTCTTTATATATCACATAGATTAGGGTTTCTCTGGTCGCCTGACACCAGATGGTAACAGGACTCCCTGAGGTGATCAGAGATCCAGGATCAACCCATATGCGGGGTTTGTGAAGGGTACCTGCAAAGAAGTAGGAAAAAGGGAGGAGCATCTGTTAGGAGAATATCACAGAGAAGGTCACCTTTGCAGGGACATGTAATCTGATCTGCAATAGCAAAAGGACACTTAAAGATCATACTTTTCCCTGGATCTTAGGTTCTACTATTACTATCAACCCTGGCTTCCACACCTCACCTCTGCTGTAGCACACATTTTAGGACATTGAATTCAGTACTCTTGGCTCCCATTCACCCACCACATACCAGGTCCTTTCCTGGGATCCTGTGTCAGTTGCAATTACAGTCAAAGGAAAGTGTAGGGCTTCTTTACCTGAGACCAGAAGCTCTAAGATGCTACTGGGAACTGACCACAGCTGGGAGCTGCTCAAGTAATACCCATAGCATGTGAACCTCCACCTCTGGTTGGGGGTCACAGGACCCACTGTGAACATGGCTCCAAATAGATCAGGGTGTATTTTCTGTGAGGGCAAAGCCGGAGAGAACTTCTCATCTTCCTTCATCAGAATGAACCTGTTATATGGATGTTGTGACACACATTGAAGGGTCACATTTCCTCCTGCAGTCACCACTGGGCTGGGAAGGGCTGACAGGGTGACACTGCTCTGGTGAACTCCTAAGAGAGAAGAGGGCAAGAAACATACATGAATGTGTAGTATGTTTAAACAGACCTTCAAGTCAACTCAACATAACGACAGTTCCCAAATCCACTTCCTGACAACTATCTGACCACAGACAAAGGTCTTTATTTATTAATTTCAATAATGTTTGCTGTATCCTCATATGCTTATATGACCCATATGAGAAGCATTCTCCCCTCTTCACATATTTAAAAAGGGGACCCTACCGTGAACATACTCCTTTCCTCAAGGCAGATGCTGGGGTTGTAGAGGGTTCCTCTTACCTGTCACCACCATCTCCAGGTAGTCACTGTGTTCTCTTTTGCCATTGGGGCTTTTATACTCACACCTATATTGGCCTGCATTGTTCCATTCAATTGATGAGATAGAGAATTTGGCTAAGTTCTCAGTTTCTATTAGGGTTGTTGGTACAAAGCAATCTGGACTTCCTTCTTTGCAGAGAAGGTATTCCTTGGCCTCTAAGGGCCCTTGACAGAAAAGTGTCACTTGGTTTCCAGTCGTTACCACATTCCTTGGAACTGCTCTGAGTATAGGTTTAGAGAAGACCTCTGCAAGGAAAATGACAGTTGGTTCCCCAAACTCCCTCTCAGATATGAGCTCTCAGACCCAGGACATTCTCAGGCATCCCCACCATCAGCCCACACCTGTTGTTCTCCATCTGCTCTGTTCAGCAGATTTCTGTGATCCCCAAAAATGATGTTCAATCTGGGACAGCTGTGAAGACACTCACCTGCCAATGCCGGGATCCAGAGGCCCAGATGACTCAGTGCTGCAAAAGAGATACCTGGGTTTGCACTGAAATATCAGAAGGCCCTCCACTTCCCAGCCATCTAAGCTGCTGAGACCTCCTGATGGAACAAGGCATGACTGTGGGGTGGATTCCTTCTCAGACAAGAATTCTCCCTCCCCACCTTGGCATCTCACCAACACACAGCAGGGCTGTGAGAAAAGTTGTCATGGCATCTTCCAACTGCCACAGGTTTGCAGATAGTTGGTCCCTTTGCCAAATGGAAAGAAACAAAGTGTATGGGCTAGGAAGGCTGTATTCTTCATGTCATGAAGATTTAATAGGACCAGCCCATGAGGAAGAGGAACTCCTCTTCTCAGACATGTGATGCTTCTTTCCACAGTGTGTGGTGGGTTGGGCTGCAGAATATGTGGCTTCTGGCTCTTTCTGATCCTTTAGTGTTTGTGTTTGTATTTCAAGCAGAATCTCTTGAATCTCATGCAGTTTTCAGTCTTCTTCCCCTTATCCCTCAGCTTCATGTGGACTGGGATTACAAACACAAATCTGACTGTGGTCTCCATGTAGAACATGTCCATTCTAAACATCCACTTCTGCCTGAATGCTCCCAATGACCTCGGAACAAGACATAACATAAAATGAACCTGGTGACATTCTGATGCAGCCCCCTCACCTGAGGGTGCACAGAGCTGGTTGGTCTTTTCTCTCAGAGCTTCTTCTTGATTTTCCTTGACTCCAACAGCCAGACCAAACTCATGGATGGTTTCATATCCAGCCCTAGAGATCCTTTGTGAGTGTAGTGGAAACTTTTCCTGGAGAAACATGAACAAAGCCTACTCATCCCAACTGTGACAGAAACAGGCAAGACTCCACACAACTCTAACTGGTGAATCAACATGTTATATTAGGGTTCTTTAGAAGCATATGGTCAAATGTCTTTGTATTTGTGTATTGTTTCTGTTTGTGTGTTGAGAAAGGATCTTACAATGTAGTTCTGACTGTCCCAAAACTCAGTGTGTAGACCAGACAAGATCCACCAATCAGTTTCAACTCCCAACTGTTGATCCCAATATGTTCTTCTAATCTAAAGAATATTTGAAACTTTTCAGTGGTTATATCTCTGAAAAAAGCTTTGCCTGAAACTTTTAAATTCCTCTAGTTCTGAGAGGAGAGGAGTAGCCTCAGGACCCTCTATACTGTGAAAGAATACTGCTGTGTGTAATCAGAGCTACAAAGATGTCAACAGGCCAACAGTCATGTCATACCTGGAAAGCAGTGACTCACAACAAGGGAAGATGCAGGTTGATGCTCCTGGGAGGATACAGCAGAAGGGACACACTGAGCACCTGATCTATCAGTTCTTCTAGACGAACACAGAGGAAACTATCAGGCTGTCTTAGGTTCTCTATTGTTGTGATGAAATCCTATGACCAAAAGGCAAACTGGGGAGGAACATGTTTACTTGGCTTACACTTCAGCAATGCTGTTCATCACTAAAGAAAGTCAGGACAGGAATTCAAACAGGGCAGGAGCTGATGCAGAAGCCATGAAGGAGAACTGCTTACTGGCTTGCTTTCTCTGGCGTGCTCAGCACAGCTTCTAATAGAACCCAGGACCAGCAGCCCTGGGATGTCACCACCCACCATGGTGTCCTTCCCCTGTTGATCACTAATTGAGAAAATGCCTTGCAGCTGAATCTCATGGAGGCATTTCCTCAGTGGAGGATCGTTCATCTGATGACTCTAACTTCTGTCAAGTTGACACAAAAACCCAGCCAGCACACCTGACTGCTTGTAAGTAGACACACAAACACATCACTATTAAGCCACATCCTATCCTTTCTTATTCATCACCAACATCTTAAATAACTTTAGAAGTCTCACAATCTTTACAAATTCAAAAATTAAAATTTTGTCCCTTTCAAAAAAACTGATCTCTTTAAATCCAAAGTCTTTTAAAATTCAAAGTCTCTCAATTATGGGCTCCAGTAAAATAACTTCAATAGGGAGGAATCAGGACACAGTCATGATCAAATCAAAAAAAATGAAAATTCAAACCCTCCAATATCTGGGATCCATTCACATTGTTCTGTAATCCTCGAAAGGGCTGGGGTCACTTCTCTGGATCTGACCTCTACAGTACACACTGCTCATTTTCTAGGCTCTGACTGGCTCCTCTCCACAGCTACTGTTGGTCTTGGTGGTCATCCTGTTGCACTGGCATCTGCACGCCATGGGGGTCCTCTGCTGCAACTGGGCTGCACTTTCACCTATATCCTCTCATATAGGCTCTCCTCATGGTGCCAAGCTTCAAATTCGTTGCAAGACCCCTTCAGCTCCAAGCCTTCAACTGCCAGTGAGAGTGCACCTTAACCAATGGCCTCACCTTTCTTCTCACAGTGTCAATCCTCTGCTGCTCTCAATGACCACTTCATGCTTTCAAAACCAGTACCACCTGGGTGATTCATACACATTACCAAGTCAGGCTGCTTCACCATGAACAACCTTGGCTGCCTCTAGAACACAGCTTCTCTGTGATCTCAAGAAATACTTCCAGGCAGATTTCACCTCAGTGATGCTGGTCTCTTCTTAATCTCTGCTAATATCTTAGCTCCAGCTGACCAGTTTCAATTTTCCCAGTATCATAAAGGTTTTACTTCAGTAATTCTGGTATCTTGTTAATCACCACTGATTCTTCAGCTCTAGCTAACCCCAAACACAGGATTGCTTTAGTAACTCTTGTAACTTGTTAATCACCAATGATTGTTCAGAACAGGCTAACAAGAACCACAGGATTTCTTTAATAGTTCTGGTATCTTATTAATCACAGTTGATTTTTCAGAACAGGCTAACCAGATCCACAGGACTGCTTTAGTAGTTCTGGTATCTTGTTGATCACAGTTAATTTTTCAGCTTCAGCTAACCCTCATGGGCCTCATATCATCTTTAAACTTCCCTCTGGTATTTTACAAGCCAGTCAGGCCTCCATCTTCTGTACTACTCTCAATATTCTTATCTTCCAAGTTCCCACAGAACATCACACTGAGGTCTCTCAACACTTAATGGCTCTTCTACTCCAAAGTTACAATGTCCTTCCACAATCCTCCCAAAAACATGGTCAGGTCTGTCACAGCAATACCCCACTACACTGGTACTAATTTGTCTTCATTAGGGTTTCTATTGCTGTGACAAACACCATGACCACAAGGCAAGTTGGAGAGGAAAGGGTTTATTTGGCTTACTCTTCAGAATTAGCTGTTCATTGGTAAAGGAAATTGGAACAGATACTCAAACAGGACAGGTTGATGGAGGCAGGGGCTGATGCAGAGACCATGGAGGGGAGCTGATTACTGGCTTGCTACACATAGCTTGTTCAGCCCACCGTCTTATAGACCCAAGGACCAGCAGCCCAGTGAAGGCACCATCTACCATGGATGGGGCCTTTCCCCTTGATCACCAATTGAGAGAATGACTTACGGTTGGATTTCATGGAGGCATTCCCTCAACTGAGGCTCCTTCCTCTGACGACTCTAACTTGTGTCAAGTTGACACACAAAACCAGTGGGCACACAGGGAAATGAAGAAGGAAACGTGGTATTTTCATGGTTCTGTATTTGATACTATTCTGTTAAAAAATCTCCTATAGATTCATTTGTCTTTTCTTACCGACACACATGAATTTTATAGGTACATCATGTCAGCATTCTTGCCACTTTGGTAATTCAAGTTCATTGTTCAGAATCCTTCTGGATTTTGTGAAGGTTCATTTTGATTTAATGCCTGTTTATAAACAAATGTCCATTCCAACTTAAATGTTGTTAGCGTCTCAACTATGAGCTACAAAATCATGCTGACTGTCTAATATCAGTGACATTTTCACCACATTTATGGTTTTAGGATTACTTGGGATGTGGAGGAGCAAGGATTGGTTAACTTTCAGAGTGTTTTACAATGTTCTTGGAAACAAAGTGATTTTGGTTATGTAAATGTTATGGTTAAAGGGGCCCAGACTGCTCTCCTGTTTTGTAAAGTGTTGCAGGCAAATGGGTGGATCTAGAAAAAAAACATCCTGAGTGAGGTAACCCAGACTCAAAAAGACAAACATTGTATGTACTCACTCATAGGTGGATACTCGATGTAAAACAAAGGATGACTAGACTATTACTCAAAACTCAAGTGAGGCTACCTAGTAAAGAGGACTCTAAGAAAGACACAAGGATCGCCCAATGACAGAAAAATGGATGAGATCTAGAGGATCAAATTGGATGTGGGGGCGGGGGTTAATGCAGGACAAGGGTCCAGGGAAATAGAGCTTAGGGGAGTGGGAGGTCCCAGCTGGATCAGGAACAGAGAGGGAGTACAAGCAAAGAGATATCATGATAAATGAAGACTCCATGGGAATAGGAAGAAGCAGAGTGCTAGAGGAGTCCCCAGAAATACACAAAAATACCTCAAAAATATACTACTGGCAATGGTCGAGATAAAGCCTGAGATGACCTTCTCTGGTGATCTGATGGCCAAACACCCAACTGTCCTGGTAGAACTCTCATCAAGTGACTGATGGAAGCAGCTGCAGAGCTCCACAGCCAGGCCACAGGTGGAGCTCCAGGAGTCTAATTGGCAAGAAAGAGGAGGGATTGTATGAGCGAAAGTTGTTGAGACCTTGACTGGAAAAAGCACAGGGATAAATAGCCAAACTAATGGAAACACATGAACTATGAACCAATAGCTGAGGAGGCTGCAACTCCATCAGGCCCTCTGGATATATGAAACAATCGATTACCTTGAACTGTTTGGGAGGCCCCCAGGCAGTGGGACAGGGACCTGTCCTTAGTGCATGAGCTGACTGTTTGGAGCCTGGGGCATATGCTGGAACACTTTGCTCAGCCTGGGTGAAGAGAGGAGGGGACTGTACCTGCATCTACTGAATCTACCAGGCTGAGCTGAATCCCCAGGGGAGTCCTTACCCTGGAGGAGATGGGAAGGGGGTTGTGTGAGGGGGAAGCCGGGGGGACGGTGGGAGGAGGGAGGACAGGGGAATCCATGGAAGATATGTAAAATTAAATTATATTAAAAAATAATAAAAAAAATTGTAAAGGTCACCAAACTACACTCATGAGGTGAAAAGCAGAACTGAAAACTAAGTTCCCAAAATGCAGAAGGTTCTATGTTCAAGGAAGGAGGTTAACATTATGCAATCATTTGACCTACACTTGTGAAGGATCATTGCAGGGAGACTTCCTCCTCCTTGGTTGGTGGGATAGGGTCAGGGCTCCAAAAGATTGTTAATAGATATGCCCTATCCGCAGATGGGTACTTGGATAGCTCATCTTACTATATGTTGCCCACATTGAGAGCAAAATAGATTAATTCAAGCTTTTATCCACAGGCATGTTATCTCTTATATAGATATCAGTTTCAGTTTGAAAGTCAGACTGAACTTATCCCTGGGAGCAGAGTAGCCAGGAGATCATGCAGATGCTCCCAGATATTATCTCCATCACTAATTCTACTTATTGACCATGACAATACCAAACTCAAGCTTTGTTTTTCCCTTCAATATGTATCAGTTCATTTTCTGTTTCTATAGCTTGACAATTGACACTGTATCATTATAAAGAAATGTGGTTGGCTTAGCTGATAATTTTGGGAGATGTAAATCCATTACTAAGCAACCTGACCTGTTCATTCTCTGATGGGGATGTTGTTTGTTGTGTCACAGAATGCTAGAGGGCCTGAAAGGAAATGCCCAGGTACAGAAAGGAAAGACTGCATTGTGGATATTGAATTGTGTACTAATATAATCTAGTAGGAATTCATCATGGTCTAAAGGAGATAAAGAAGTAATGTAGGTGTTAGTCACATGTATATGAATTTTTTTTAATTTAGGCATGATGTTAAAGATCTCTCCAGGACAGAGAGGCTCATGATGCACAATGTGGTATGTGGTGCCATATAGTAAAGGAAAATATCATATGAGACTGAGGAAAAGCAGAAGATATACCTAAATCTCACTGGTGGGACTAGATGCTCCCCCATATCATGGGCTTAGAATAAATGAATGGCAATTCTTCAAAAGTCCACAAAAAGTAGATGGTAAGAGTCGTAGTGTAGTGCTAGAAGAGCTCTTCACCCCAACATCTGAGATTTTTTCCTGCACCTAAAACACATTAGCTTGCTAGATCTTTTCTCACAAGTGATTTACAAAACTAAGCAGTGAACTTTCTTGTAAAAAAAATACCTAAGATCCTCAAGTTTATTTCCAAGGCTTAGTCACCAGACAAGGTATGTTATAGTCACTTCTCTTCACTTCTAGGATGAATTCAGGGTCCTTCTCTGGCTGTGACAAGCCTCAAACATCAAAATACCAAGAGTGTGGAAATTGAGCCAGGCATGCTGATCCAGATGAGGTTCTCCATTTTGTAATCATGGTGCTGTGAGCCTGGAGATTATTGATGAGCCAGTCAGGACCAACAAAAGCCAGCATAAGATAACTGGATTTCCACTCTGAGCAGTGCCCTCCTCTCTATAGAATTTGACTTTCTGTTTTGATGCCCTAAGCAGAATTTACTCTTTTCCCAGGCATAAGATAACTAGGTCAATTTTTGTGGGTTACCTTCTGAGCTCACAAAGGTCTGGATCACCTCAACTGAGATTATGATCTGGATGGGGACACTGGAGTATGACAACAGGTAAAGAGATGAACTTTGAGAGGTAAAGCATATGTAAGAACCCCCAAGGGCTGAGGTCACAGCAGTCATGGAGGATTCTGCCTCATATTGTGGATCTTGAGACGCTAATCTTTGATGCATGTATGGATGGGCTGCACCTTCCTTGAACAGAAAAAAAATGTCCACTGGGACTGATGATTGACGCAGCAGGGTCACATTCTCTCCTGAGGACACAGTAGTTCCAGGATGCACTGGGAGATTGATGGTGATGACAGATGTCCTAAAGAGAAGAAAAAGGAGTGGGTGAAGACTACAGGCATTTTCCAAGGCCCTGTTTCAGAACCTAGTCTCTATATTTTAACAGACAGCCCCTTGTCCATTCTCTTGTCCCTAGACATATTAATCCCTGAGATTCTCATCATCATTTTGATGATGAATCCCAGGTCTCCTCCCAGCTGAACTTGTGCCAGTATTGGTCCATACTAAGTGAACTACATTCCTCACCTGTGATCAGGATGTCTAGAGTGTCACAAGGGGCTGACCACACAGAGGAGAAGTTGTGTGCACCAAGGCATCTATACTGACAAACAATGGAGAAATTCACAGAGTCTAAGAGGAAGTTGGCAAGAAATATTCAGCCTGAGGCTGATGGACAGAGACCTTGGGGACATCACTTTCCCCCTCTTTGGACAGAGCAAATCTGTTAAAACTCATCTCAGAGAAACACTGGAGGCTTAGTTATTCTCCAGGGGTCAGGACAGAGCCTTGTAGGGTCATCAGGGAGGCCTTTCGTGAGAGTCCTGGAATAAGGAAAGACGGGAAGTCATTCAGCTGGCTCTTGCAATGCATTCCATATCCCATCTTGCTCTGACAGTCCATGGCCTTACATACCCTAGGCCTTAGCAGACAAGAGCTGGCTTCAGCCGTCATGTCTACAAACCCTCCTTAAGGGTTCAGCAGGGCATACGAGAACGTGTTTCTGGTGTCAAACATTTGAGTGAATGAAGAGACTGTCTCACCTGAGACATGTATCTCAAAGGGTTACTGGACTCTGACAACATATGTGGGGTATTACTATCATATCCATAACATCTGCAGGGACAACTCCTTCTGGATGCCATAGAGATGTCAGGAAACAGAGCCTGGGACTGTTCACTGTGTATGATCTGTGCCTTTTGGGACTTGGAGAACTTCAGATATGCACCAGTCAAAATAACCCCACTGTAGAATTTTGATGAGACACACTGGAGGGTAACATTCCCACCTGATGTCACCACAGGGCTGAGAAAGGCTGACAGAGTAGGTGTGCCATGGTAGACACCTAGGAGAGGAGCAGGCAGCCTGTTAAATAAAATACAGCCCAAAGTGTATCCAGCAGATGGGCTCTGGCAGTATACTTATGGAAGAATATTTCCTGAGGAAAGAGGCAAAGGTTGTGACACTTAGTGTCCTCTCACCTGTCATCACCAGCTCCAGTGTGTCACTGTGCTCTGACCAACCAGCAGATTTGTAAGAGTAGCAGTGATATTTCCCTGCATGATGTTTTTCTATGGATGCTATGGATAACACGGCCCTGTTAGCCATATCTTTTGGAGTTTGACTGTCCCCCCTAAATGAAGTTTTAGAGAGGACACCTGCAAGAAAATGACAGCTGTTTCCCCAGAACTCCCCATCAGATAGAAGCTGTCAGACCCAGGAAGTTACAGGCATCCCCACTACCAGCTCACACCTGCTATTCTCAATCTGATCTGTTCAGGAGAGGCCTGTGGTCTCCACCATGGATGTCCAATCAGGGACAGCTGGGAAGACACTCGCCCACTAGCACTGGGTTCCTGAGACCCAGATTCAGTCCTGCAAGAGAGTTAACATTGAGTGTTTGCACTGAAACATGAGGAGGCCCCCCGCTTCCAGATGTCTTCAGAGCTGCTGAGACTTCCTGAAGGCCCAAGGCATGGTTGTGAGGTGGATTCACTCTCAGACTAGAATTCTCCCTACCAGTCTTTGCATCTCACCAAGATACAGAACACATATCAGAAAGGTTGCATGGCATCTTCCAGTTGCCACAAGTTTGCAGATAGTTGTTCTTGCCAAATGGACAGACACAAAGTGTATGGACTATGTAGTGCGGCTTCCCCTTCATGTCATAAGTATGAATTAATAGCAGCCCCTGGGAAAGAGGAACTGCTCTTCCCAGGCACCTGACTCTTCTTTTTCTAGTGCTGTGATGGGTTGGGCTACAGAATATGTGGCTTCTGTCTCTTGGTGGTTCCTTGGTTTTATTTTTGTCTCTTAGACCCAAATTCTTGAATCTCATGCAAATTATAGACTCCTCCTGCTCCCTCAGCTTCCTGTGGCCTGAGATTACAAATATAAATCTGATGTGGTCACTTCTTTCAGAACATCTCCATTGTAACCATCTACATATGCCTGGATGTTCCCAATCACCTAAAACCAGGACTTAACAGGAAATAAACCATGATTTCCTGAGCCAACATTATCTCTAAGGGGTTCAGATCTGGTCTTTTTCTCTCAAGACTTCTTCTTGGATGTCCTTCAATCCTTCAGCCAAACTAATCTCATGGCCAGTTTCCTATCCTGCCCTGGACAAGCTTTAGTGACATGAACTTCTCCTGAGGACACAGGAACAATGTCTACTCACCCCAGATGAGACACAAGTGACAGAAACAAAGACAGGACTCCACACTAATCTAGCTGGTCAACCAATGGGATATATTTGTTTTGGGGTTTTGCTTTGTTTTGGGGTTTTTTAGTTTTTTAGTTGGTTTGGTTTTTTTTTTTTTTTGGTCTGTTTCATGCAGGGTCTCACTATATACCTCTGGGTGTCCTGGAACTCACTATGTAAACCAGAAGAGATCAACCAACCAGTCCCACCTCCCTACTGTTGAGAACAGTGTGGTCTTCTATGACAAGCAATATTGGAAATGTGTCAGTGGTTAAATCCATGCAAAAAAGCTTTGGACTGTAACTTTTAGCTGTCTATAGTTCTGATGAGTGAGGAGTGGCAACCATAGGTCAACCTGGGTCCGCAAAGTCCAGCCTGCCTAAAGCATTCACAGAGGTGCCATGCTACTCAGGTGGGCTACTGACACCCACTTGGCAGTCTAGGTCCTCAGAGTCCAGCCTGCCTGAAGCATCCAAATTAGTAAGGAGGGCCAATGAACCCCATGGGGCACCCTGGGTCCTCATGGTGCCAATATGATGATGAGCAAGTATATGGTGGTAAAATGTGAGAAGAAGAGAGGAGGAGTGGTTCATGTGCTGTGGTGAGAGACAGTTCTGAAGAGGTGAGAGAATGGAGGAATGGGCAGATGCGTCTACCAGAGCTATTCTAATCTGGATACCCTGTGCTGCCACCCAGGCCAGGATGACATCCAAGTCTGGAACCATGTCTGGGTCTGTGGTCCTATCACAGTTGGAGTCTGTGTTTTCTATGACCCATAGTGCCAGCAAAGGCCAAACAAATGCCCAGGGACTAGACCACCTCTTGTGGCCATTTTGGTGTTCAAGGCCATGCTGCCACTGGGGCCATGGTGTCATCTGCACCAGGGCTGCTGCTGAAGAACATGTCTGGGTCTGTAGCCCTACCACTGGCAGGGTCTGTGTTGATGTCCATGGTTCCAGATACCAATCAAAGCAATGACAATGTTAGGGGACTGGGCTGCCACATGGGGACATGTTGGTGTCTGAGGGGCACACTTCCACAGGGGCCATGTAGATCTGAGTTGTCTGTGCAACCACCTAGGACCATGGTGATATCTGAGCCTGGGCTGCTGCTAAGGACCATGTCTGGGTCTGTGGTCCTATCACAGTTGAGGTCTGTGTTGTCCAAGTCACGTGGTGCCACCAAAGGCCAAAAGGATGCCTAGGGTCTAGGCCATCTCCTATGACCATGTTGGTGTCAAAGGGAATTGGATGGGGCCGTAGTGACACCTGGACCAGGGCTGTTGCTGAGGACCATGTCTAGGTCTGTGGTCCTACTGCAGCCAAAGTCTGTGTTCATATCTGTGGCTCCTGACACCTTCAAAAGCAGTGCTGATTCCAGGTGTCAGGGCCACCAACTGTGGCCATCTTTGATTCCTAGGCCCTTGCTGCCATTGGGACCATGCCAATGCATCCACATTGGAGCAGCCTTGTCTCCTGCTGTGAATCAGGTCTGGGTCTGGGGACCAACAACAGCCAGGGTCTGGGGTGCTGTTCACAGCTTGTGTTGCCACATTGTGTCTTAGGAACCAAGCTTATTGAAATCCAGTGCCATGCTGAGCCAGCTGTCCCTCTCTGACACTGCTGTACCTGGACCTTCCTCTTGATGGACAGTGGAGATTTGGCACTGTCCCCCCCATGGGAGAGCTGACCCCAGCATTCAGGAGAAATTGCCCCAACACTTACCACAGGCATGGCAGACCTGGCCCTAGTGGTGCTGACTCTGCCCCTTGCCTGAGTGTGTGGCCCCAATATCCCAAACCAACCAGCTCATCTACCACTCAGACCCACATTCTGGGCCCACCCTAACAGCTGTCCCATCCATGACTTGCTGAAGTACATGAAGGGACTGGACCTGAGGAACAATAACCACAGGATCTGCATAACTCAAGGTACTAACAGGCTGTCCAAGAGAAGATTCTATGAGGGCCCAATGATGAAGGTGGACCAGAAACCAGAGGCCGGAACCAGACTCATTGCAATGAACATATTGTGGGTGGGGCTGATTGGACAAGAGGGGTACACTGCATGACACACCACAGCTCCTGACGCCACTAGGATGAATGAAGAGGTGTTGGAAAGATGGAGGAGTAAGGTGGGTGTTATGTTTGTTTTGTTTTGTTTTTAATTAATTTGGGGTTAGTATACTGCAGAGGTCAGGGATGGGTATGGAGGGACTGGGAGAAGAGCAGAATAGGGGTGCATGATGAGAAACTTCCAAAGAATCAAAAAAGAATTATGTTTTTAAGTAAATTAGCAGACACCTCACAAAGTGTGTGTGATGAATACTGACTGGTTTGAGAGTGCAATGTTTGGGGCCATCCTTGTATTTGGTCATTCTTTCCATTCTGTAATTGGACATGTGCTCACTGTTTTCTGTTGTTGCTGTTGAGTCAAATTCCTTCTCCACAGTAACAATAACATCCTCCCATAAAAAAATATGAACATAAAACAAATGGA
>CABHPR010147312.1:0-19884 GCA_902168415.1 Peromyscus melanophrys
AAAAACCCAGAGCCAGATATTGGGGTAAATGCTGAAAGACCAGAGAGATAAAGGGACAAGACATAGCTACTTTTCACCTTACTAACTCCTCAGCAGCTTTCCGAGTTTGACTGAGTTCTTGTCCCCTCCTATCTTATGTTCTTTTCTCCATCCAACCATATCACTTCCTGTCTCAACCTTTCTAGTGATGGAATTAAAGGCTTGTGACTGCCAAGTGTTGGGATTAAAGGTGTGAGCCATCACCGCCTGGCTCTGTTTTTCATTTAGATGGGATTAATTTCCTGAGGCCCAGAGCAGCCTTGAATTTAGAGAGATCCATCTGCCTCTGCCTCCTGAATGCTGGGAATAAAGGTGTTTGCCACCATTGCCTGGCCTCTATGGATAACTAGTGGTTTAGCTCTGCACTCTGATCTTCAGGCAATCTCTATTAGATCACAAACAAAGTATCACCACGGTGTTCTTCTCTCTGCATGATAAATTTGACAGTGCAGATATGAAAGAACCACCATTAGAGTCTTTCTGTGTGAGCTTCCAACCAACACATAGTAGGCAATGGGTACAGCCAAAGAAGTGAAGTAAATAGTGTTTGTGGTGAAAAATCAAGGTAATACATATCAGTCTATCTGATAACAGGTGTACATCTGGAACACAAACATTCATCTAGGCAAAACACACATAGAAATAAAATATTAAACTTAAAAAAAGAGGCAGATCTGAATCAATAGAGACCAGAAGCCTGAATCAATAGAGACCAGAAGCCCTTTTATTGATTTTTAGCATCTAATTACTAATTTAGAGGACGCTCCCATGAGATTCAGGAGTCAGGTGCATGGAAAGAAATAAGGATCCAGAATCACCAGTTAAGGATTCACAGGAAGCTGAGACCATCAGGAGCCAAACTTTGGATTTTCCCTCTAGGTCTGACAGCTGCAGGGATAGAAGCAGCCAGTATTTAAAGCACATGAAAATTCAGGAAGTACCAAAGATCTCTTCCTACTCTCAAATCCATGTTGGCTACTGATATGTGTAATGTCATTTTACATTCATAAATTAAGTACATAAATGTACCAAGATTGTCCTAGATTAATAAGTTATGCCATAAATGAAATAATAAATGTCTTTATAAAAGAATGATCCAGGGAGGTTTTTGTTTTTTTTTCATTGACAGAAGGGGGGAAGGTCGGGTGAATAGAGATGGAGTGATGTAAGAGGGGTGATAATGTTTTAGATATAACAGCAGTGACACACACCATGAATGAAATATCTGAGATATCTTACCTTAAAATATGGATTTAAAGGGCAGACACAGACATTCCTTATGCCCCATAAATGATGGTTCTTTTCACATCTCCTCTGACTCTGTTCTGACTTCTATCATGCACATTGCAGGCGTTTTGTATGGCTTCTAAGCACATTTGTTATCCCTATCATTAAATGCGTAGGATTAGGAATGTACTGATGATTTTTTTTTCTCAAACTGACAATTAGTCTTCTAAGTCATCACCAAGATAATGAACCTGCCTAGGAAGGAACATGTATATTATAGAATCTTCATTTAATCCAGACATAAGCTATTGAAATACTTGTTTGATGTTTCTCCCATTTACAGGTATTTGGCAAGAGGCATTTTCTGTTCATTGACCTACTGTAAAAGTCTTTCAAAAGAAGACCCAGAAACTACAGAGTAGTAAAAATCAAAGCCCTTTGTTATAATTTAGAACTTTTATAGCTTACTCATATTTGTGTTTGCTTGTTACAAGTAACTATATTAATAGTGATACACACTACACAATATTCAATATCATGCCACTTCAAAGTCACCAGGGAAAAGATGACAGTGATCATAGTATTTATTTTACAGCTCTTTGCACACATTATGATAACTGACTTAGTTTTGGTAAATGCTCTTATTTTCCTAATTGTTCCTTGCAAGTAGGGATTCTCATAAGTTTCCATACATTTTTTTCTCCAAAAGCCCAGTGAGCTAGCATTCAGAACCATCGTCCCATTCAAGATATCTATATCATAGTTCTCAAAAAATTTCTGCACAGGATGCCACAAGAGTATTTGTTATTGTGTCTCATTAATTATATATACCCATTTCTTCTGCATCTTGTGAACAAACTGATTTCTGTTTAATAAAATTTAGCCTTGACTACATTAAAGAAAATTTTAGAGATTCTTCCACATGTCACTCATACCCCATACTCTTGGTCACATTTCATGTCGAGGAGGAAGCAGATGGGCCCTAGGAGGTAAAGGGTTTTTGTTCCAGTCCGTAGCACTGTGTGGAATGGCCTACTACTCCCCTGAGCACAGTAGTAAGTGGCAACATCTTCAGGCTTCGTGTTGCTGATTTTTAAGTAGTAAGAGGTCCCAGACACACTGCCACTGAAGCGAGTTGGTACTCCGGAGGCCAAGTAGGATGTTCTATAAACCATGAGTTTAGGCAAGGCTCCTGGCTTCTGCTGGTACCAGTGTAAGTAATTGGAGCTTATACTTGAGCTGGCACTACAGGTGATGGTGACTTTTTCCCCTTGAGATGCAGCCAAGGATGCTGGAGACTGAATGAGCAAAATTTGTCCATTTGATACTGTGATCATGAGAGAAAAGATGAAAAGGGAGAGAAGAAAGTAGATATAGATATACAAAAATAACTTATATTACACAATATTCAGAAGAAACAAAAGGCAAGGTGGTTTATCTTAGACTCATACTTTGCCAGGGAAAATGATTTGGATACTGAACTCAGTACCTCTCTGCTCTATTACCTGTGACACTGAGTAGCAGGAAGCTGAATATCTGAATCTGGAAATACATTGTGTTTACTAATCTTGATCTCAGGTTAATTACTCATTACTCTCCTAAGTACATCTCTTTAAAACATCTTTGAGGCAATTGTGGTTTCACAGGATGAAATATGCAAATAGCAAGATACAGTCTTGACAGTTCTTGGCTTATAAACCCATGTGGTTCTTTAGTTAGGGCATATTTGGTCAATCCAGGACAGTGTCTACTTATTTGTAGACATAAACTTATAAGGATAAAAATTTCTTTGATTTTCTTTTCCTCTCTTGTGATGAATAGTTCTGACCCAGAGTATTGCCCATGTATTTCTGTAAAGCCCAGCTTAATTTGATCTGCTAAAGCAAGGCAAGTTCTACTGTCCAATTTTGAGGTATATTTTTCCCAAGACAAAGCTGTGTTAAGAATGGCTGTTTATAATGTACTTAGAGAACATTTAGACCCCTTATCAGCTTCCTGTTTTCCTGGAAGCTATTCACCTGGATCTCTATTCACCTATTACAGTCTAATTGAATGGCTATACCCACAAACCTCTTGGAAAATGATTGATCTGGAGTCCAGGTGTATTCAGAGACATTTCTGTAATAGTTAGGAATCATTGCCATTCTTTGAGAGTAAGAAAAAAAATCTCCCACTCAAATAGATGGAAACACAGGCCTGATTCTACAGAAACTTCCTTTGTCTAGGACTCTATCTAATTCAGGTTTTAAGAGAACCCAGGGCTTTTAGGTTTGTGAATACATACTCATCTGTGTAACCACCATTCTCAACATGAACTGTGCTCATTTACTGGTTAGTTTATTTCACATTATTATCTGGGAATATCTGAGCTACTTTTCAAATAAATTATGTCTGAATTATTAAAGAATGGCAGTTCTGGAGGGTGAAAATTCATGTATAAATTTGATCAGAGGTTTTACTTTACCTCACAGCACATTGAAATTCTGTTCCTATAAACTTTGAAGTTAAACAAAGTCTAGTAAAAAGCATGGGCATCTCTCTAGATCTTCCTACACAACAGCTGCCTCATTCCTCTGTTCATAAAAGACATCTTTTATTGTGTATCAAAGATTGGGAAAAATAGATGAGAGAATTTGTGAATAGATGAATTTTTTGAGAGGTACTGACATCAGAATTGTTGAATTCAAATGAATTGTAAAGTATGCTTTCCTGGGGATTCAATCCTAAATAAATGACTACTGTTTCTTCAGGATAACCTGTGGTCTCTTCTTTCATTTTTGTTTTTTAATTTTTAGTAGTTAATTGCCAATATATTTCTGTGATGTCTGGCTTAATTTGATCTATTAAAGCAAGGCAAATTATACTGTCTAGTAGTTAATTGATAGTCTTATTTTTCTTTTCTTCCGAATGAAAGAACTTTGATTATTCCCATGAAGACAGATAGTATATTTTACCAATAGGGACACTAAATCAGTTGTGGTGTTATATAAAGCAAACAAACAAATCAGCACATTAGTCAATAAGCCTCCTTCTGGATAAAGGACAGGATATCTCCATCAAGTCAGTCTTAAAATTAGTGGTTGATCCTCTTGAGGATCCCAAAAGCAGGATAATAATTGTCTTGGCCTTACTGAGGATGAGGGACATCTTTTCTTTCAATTCATTTGTACTTATTTTATTCTATGTGTATGAGTGTTTTGTTTGCATGTA
Source organism: Peromyscus melanophrys (assembly GCA_902168415.1). Classification (NCBI taxonomy): domain Eukaryota; kingdom Metazoa; phylum Chordata; class Mammalia; order Rodentia; family Cricetidae; genus Peromyscus; species Peromyscus melanophrys. Next base: position 4,477 of record CABHPR010147312.1, read on the forward strand.
TGTATGGGCACTGCATGCATTTATGGTGCCCGAGGAAATCAGAAGAGGGATTCAGTTTCCCTGAAACTGGAATTTCAAATATTTGTGAGTCACTATGTGGGAGCTAGGAATCAAACCTCAATCTTCTTCTGCAAGAGCAACAAGTGCTCTTATCTGTTACATCATCTTTCCATTTCCTGGGAGATCCAATCTTAAGCTTGATGTTAACTCAGTGCCCTCCAATGAGCTTCAGTACTAGGACTACAACAAACCACTAATGGAAATATAACCAGGGAAGACTGTTGCTGAAAGCCAGAGATCTGGGAGAATCTTGGTCCCCTCTTTTGAAGGCAGTGGTCTTGTTTGTTCAGGAGGTTCAATGGTCTAATTGTGAATGTGGCTAGTGACAAGTTGACTCCCAAGGAGATGTGCAGAGAGTTGGAGATTTTCCTGGAAAAGTGCATCAAAATCCTAGAGACTTCTAATTTTCTAGTTTTACAATGATTGTAGCTCTAAGGCTGATGATATTAGCTGGATAGATATGTTTTAGTGGTGCCCTCTTCTGGGAAGATGGCCAAAATGAAGAGAGGGCACAGTATTGTCTGTTTTGAAATCTAGAGGAAAAGCTACGTTCACAGTGATCAGTGCTAAATACTTGTGTGCTTAGAACAAAAATAATGCTCCTGTTGAAAAGCCCAGATAATGGCTTTTCTTTCCTGTCAGTGATCAGAGGCATAAGGAAGAATAATGCTCACACAGTCAAACACATACAAACATACATATATTCCACTACATGCCATCATGAAGAAACATCAATGAGAAAATGTTGAAGACATTTGCAAAAGTGTCTAACTTGTATGTGTTCTTATGAGAATGTTAAGTCAAAATTTATAGATATAACATACTACCTTAAAGTGAAGTTACAACCAACTAAAATAATGTAGAAGTTACCTATATAGTTTTAAAAAGGTGTCACACTGTGTATGTTTGCATTCCCTCTTGTGATCACATGGCTGCCTTTGAATTGTAGATTGCTGTTGGCACTCTGCATCAAGGGAGAGTACAGACACCACAAAGGATAGTGTAGTAAAAGACAAAGACTTGAAATTCGACATCAAGTATTTATTGGAAATGTAATATTTTTGGCCCCATATAAAGGCAAAATGTTACTCAGCTGAACCACTGAATGTACTAATATAATAAGTTGAGGACCAAGAAATCCCACAAAGGACAGTAAGACACATGCTTTTGTGGGATAAATGATAACTTTCACTGAAAATGACTTTTGAATTGTAGTAATTTGCATATCATTTTCACTCAAAATATTCAATGATGTATGAATACATGAGTGAATAGTATCTCCAAAGATGTACAGCTCTTTGGATCTTCTGGCTAAATCAGATGACACCCTGGCTTTCAGTGGCTTAAGTAGTCAGAATGAAGGGAAGACAATCATCCTGAAAGCTTTCCTGTTTTGTTCCTCAGGCTTCTGGGCATCAAATTGTCATGTAAAGAAGAATGGAAACAGCAGTTCTTGGCTGAATGTAACTATCATTTCAAATCCAACTAAATTTGGTCTGCATAGGCCCCCCTGAATTCTTTCCTCCAAGAGTTGATATTGTTGGATTACCAGAGGGGAGACAGATTGCCAAGAAAGGATTATGGCTCTACAATCAACATGGATTATTTGTCCATAATAAAATCTGGATATCATTTATTAATTCACTGTCAAATTTGTCATCCATTTGATCTTGAATCAAATGTAAGAATTGAGTTGGATTCTTTTATATATTTTTTAAAAAATTTGAAATTATAATAAAATCACATAATTTTCCTACTTCCTTTTCCTCCTTTCAGTCATTCCAATGTACCTTCCTTACACTTTCTCAGAGTCATGGACTCTTCTTTAATTGTTGTTATATTCTTAAATGCATAAACAAAGCTCACTCAAGCCATGTAATATTTCCTATTTAACAAGAGACTTCTCATTGCAACAGGTGGAAACCATTGCAGAAAAACACAACTGATCAAAATGATCACAAAAGATCTGGAGGTCATATGGTGCCAAGTCCCAATTGATAGATCTACAACACAATTATTGGATCTATGGCTCAGGGATAATTGCAGAAGACTGGATGGAAAGATTGTAAGTATGAGAGGAAGAGGAAGTTTGTTGTAAGATCGTGTCTCCTAGAAATGTCAGAGAGGTTGTATCTGTGATGTCCTATCAACATGACTGCCTAACAAGATCTCAACAAGGACAACATCAATGAACCTGATACATGGATGTTGGAAATCTCAGAGGTACTGAACCCTAAATGAAGAAATGTATAAGCTTAGAAATATGGAGAGTGGGAGAAATGGTCTTATCAAGAGAAGAGAACCAAATTGGTTATGCAATATCAAGTGGGTACATTCTAAGCTCTGTGATTTCAACTTCTCCTTATCATCAAAGAGACTAAGCTTCTAATGACAGATTGCACCTATACTTTTAAAACACATTTATATAGTGTGATATCATTTTATAAAACCTGAAGATTCGCTGATAAGTTTAAGGACTATATATACAATACACATAGTATATACAAATATGTACACACACATACACACACACAGATGTGTGTGTGTGTGTGTGTGTGTGTGTGTGTGTGTGTGTGTGTGTGTCCAGGCATCTCACTTTGTCTGTATCTTGTCAACTTTGTTCAGTGAAGCTCCTTTTTGTATTGGACAGAAGTCAGTGAAGAGATACATGACTAATCAAAATGATGACAAGAACAAGAAACTGAGTGCTTAGGCCAAATCAGATATCTAAATATACCCCCACCTGAAAAGCTCAGGAACTATCAGGGAAGAGGTGCAGAACAAATGTAAAGGCCAGAAAATGAGGAAACGTGTTGAGAAATGCTCTTTTGTCATGACATGGCTATTGCAAATGTGAACATATGGTAGCAGTGTTTATCCACACAACACCTACACAAAATCATGACAGTCAAAATGCTGGCATAGATGGAGAAGATAGTTTCCAGGACTTACCCCATACTGAGCAGTTATTGTTACAGGTTGTTACTGTAAAGACAGAACCACTCTTTGTAGAGAATGTGCTCACTGGTAGAATTCTTATACTCCAATAGATGGCCCTATATTCATGCTTATATACACAGCACTGACTGTATTTAGTGGGCTATAAAGAGAGAAGGGTGGGGAGAGTTGAGATGGGGGTTGTGTTACAGGGACTTGGAAAGAATGAAGGGAGAAATGGGAGTACATATTATAATATTTTTTGTACACATTTGAAACTCAAAATTAAAAAAAATTAAAAATAAGCCTTCAGTTTAGGGTTCAAGTTGACCCTAATTTACAGTTTCTCCCTCTCAGCCTCTTCATTGGTGTTACTGCAGGAACAAAAACAATGTATCAACTTTAATATTTAATAAATCCCTTCTCTTTAATATATTTCTTTGTCTTTTTTTCTGGTTGATTCTTGCTTTATCTGTGGCAGAAACCTCTTTTTCTTTCTCTTTTCCCCTTTCAGGATGCTTTTCACTCTTCTCCTGTGTTTTTTCTCTTTTGTTATAAAATTATCATCATTCTCCTATTTCTACCTTTGTTAACTATTATTAACAATTCATATAATACTGTTCTGCATAGTTTCCTCTAAGTTTTGAATTGTGGTCATGAGTGTTTATGCTTTCTGTCTCAACACTTGTGGGATCTCTGATCACTTTTCTTAAGGTGGCCAGATTTCCAAGTCATGGTAAACCTGTGGTGACAGAAGGTACTACAAATAGTCTTCAGAAAAGCCAGGAAGAATGACCCAGGACACTCCTGGAAAAATAAGTTTTCACACTGTTGAGGATCACCTGTCACATCGGCTTCTCTTTTCTCAAACATTTGACAGTAATAGGGCTGATCCAGCTGCGGGATTACTTGCGAGCCCTCAGAGAGCAGATGTTGCTAATTATGTTAGAACTTGAGAATATATGAAAGAATTTGGAGAAAACAGTCCCATCAATGAAACCAATAAAAACACTGGAAATGTAAGCTGGGAAGGGGTGACTCTCTTTGTCATCAGGTGTGTTAAATGCAAATTATCTTTTGATAAAAACAAATGATTCTTTCACAGAGCAGAAATAATGTATTTTCCTTTTCACTTTGGGTTAGTGACAACAGCCAAAGTAAACAGATAAGAATGATTCAGGTGCATTTGTTAAGATAGCGTAGATGGAGTATTAGAATGAACAGTCACGAGACCATCAACAAAATTAGTCCAGAATGAAGGGCCCAGAACTGAGTCCATTGTTGTACCCGTGAGACTAAAAGCCCCAAATCCCACATGAATTTCTTGAAAAGACCTCAAGGTAGCAGGCTTCATATTCTGACCCTCCTGCAGAGGTCACAATGTACAAGTGTTAACCACCCAAGTAATATGTGTTACTTCATTAGTTGCATTCCATATAGAAAATCAGAAGGCAGTGTAGGTATTACAAGCAAGTACTCTATTATTACAACTGATTAGTCAACAATAAGTTGAATAGCTTAGGTAAGGAAGTGATTATCCGAATCAACCCAAGCAGATACAACAGGTTACTATAAAACAAGATTTAATGCAGGGCAGCACAAAAGAAGCAGGGAATGAGAGGAGGCTAATTAATCAGGACTGCAGAACAGACTTGCGAGCTGAGCTGAGACCCTAAATGCCAGTTAAAGTAAGTATTTAAACATAAAAACCACAAACATTTGTTGTCAAGTTACAGTTACAATTTTTACCAATCAGGATTTAGAGATTAGGGGCTTCCTTGAATGTTCCATCATTGTTAACTGTTATACAATACAAGAGACTTTCAGTCCCACCAATCAGATTCATCTGTTCTTTCTGTTGTTAGGAATGGCCATGATATTTCTAGAGAAATAAAGATACATAATGACTAGTTCTATGGTTTAAGGAGGAGGTGAGTCAGCTATTTCAAGATTCCAAGCTTAGCTTACCTAGTGCTTGGGAGCCTGAATTTTGTTTCATCCTACAGGTAAAATGGAGTCTGAAGTAAAAATGGCAGTACTTAGGACACAGTGCTTTTTGCCTGTTCCCAGTAGAGGTGACAAATAGCCAGAACAGTTGATCAGGTTAGAGGCTGCATATACCTTAAAGCTTATAAGATTAGCATAGGCACAAATGAGCTCCGTATTGTACTACCAACTTTTCTAATAAATACCAAAGTTAATGACAGCTGTTTACATATCCACTGACTGCATTAAGCCATTTGAAGCAATTCTAACAAGTACAGATTAAACTGGTTCCATTTTTGTTAAACAGGAGTATGCTTTTCAATTTTGTCCTATCAAGGTGCCTCATCTGTCAAGATCTGAGTCTTTTATTATTCCAGTGAGTCCTTGCTTTGCCTGTGCTTCTGCAGCTGAAAAGAATGAAAGAGAGTTGGGATACAGCTTCCCTGACCTCTTCTACCAAAACCTTCCGGTAATCTTCCCAAATGAGCTTCATGTGAAAAACATACAATTGCTGATGTCAGTGGGAACAGCTGGGGCAGCCCACACTCATCGTTGCTTCCATGTAAAGTTTCTGTTTTTATGTGTATTACTGTAATAGTATTGCTGCCCCACTGACAGTACTAGGTGGCAATATCATCAGGCTTCAGGATGCTGATGGTGAAAGATCTATCTCAAACTTGTTTCCACGAAACCTGGAAGGTATCCCAGTCTGGCAAAGGGGAGTCTCCTAAGCTCCTGATCTCTGGTGCATCCTGCTTTGAAGTTGGGGTCCCGTTGAAGTTCAGTGGAAATGAGTATGGGACAGATTTTATGCTCAGTAGCAGCAGCCTAAAGTCTGAGGGTATTGCAACTTATTTCTGTCAGCAATATGATGATCTTCCTCCCACAATGATACAAATCAAAACAAAAATCCTCAAAGAAAGCCAGTTATTGGTTAGGATGTCCATCTGTTCCTCTGCATACTGTAATGGCACACAAGTAAAGCCATGGAAAACATGGTGACATACAGATTAACAGAAATGGACTGAGTTTAAGTGCAAGAGCTAGTCAGTAGTAAGCCTGAGCTAATGGCCGAGCAGTTTTAATTAATATAATCCTCTGTGTGTTTACTTGGGTCTGAGCAACTAAGGACCAAGCAGGACACAGGAAAACTTCCAGCTGCAGTATACCTCCAACTGTTGATACTGTTTTTCAAATTCACCCAGGCTTTTAAAAATATTTTCTGATTTTTATAGAAGCAGCCATACCACCTCATTGTCTCTATTAATTCTTCTCTGCATCTGCAGCAAAATATTGCTGTCATTGTGAAATTGTTTTCACCTAGAAAAAAAAAACTGATCACTTAAAAGGACTGGCTCCAATATCATCAAAATCATTTTGCAATGACTAGAGGCCAGATCATTGTGTCTCTTTAAAAAATTATTTATTTATTTATTTATTTTTGTAAATCAAATTTCTGTATTTATTTCAGGGAGAAGGAGGTGACATTGTACACATGTGAAAGCCAGATGACAACTTGTGGGAATTTGGTTTTCTCTTACCATGTCAGTTCCATGAATTGAAACCAAGTTCTCAAGCTTGCCAACAAATGCCTGTACACTTTGAGCTATCTCATGGGTCCCATTGTTACTCTTAACAATATAAGAAAATTACTGGTTGTACACACTACAATGGCATGTTTTTTAGTGTTCTTGTCTCTCAGAATCTAAAATTGTCTTAAGCTGCAGGTCTTTTTACAGCCCAAAAACTGAAGGGATTCCTTGGTTTGTGGATGTCAGTATTACACCACATTTTCTGATATTTAGTAATGTTTTGTGTGGTTTATTAGTATGGAGCATGATTAGTTCTGTAACACCTCAAGGCTTCAGAGAATTCATTCTATGCTTCTTCAACTCTAGCAGCCTGGCTTTAGGTAAACATGCCTCTGGAACGGTCTAAAATCTCCAAGGTCACTTCTTACAGAGGAGGAAGAAGAGTAAGAACACATTGCCTACTCTAAGCTGCACTCTCTGCCAACATGTGTCCAAGCAGGAGACAGAACATGCCTAGAGATGGTAAGGTGCAAGGGCCTGAGTTCAGCCAGTTCTACACACATTTTATGCTGGTGGTGTGTGGCTGGTGCTCAGTGCATGACCCAGAGTGCGTCATACATGTTTTATTCCTCACTCTTATTGTGAGAATATATGATCCAAGCTGAGACATCAGCCTCTTTCTCCGTCTTCAGGAGAGTGCCTGCTTCCTGTTAATCTAACGTCATATAAGGGAAATTATCTAGGATCAGAAATAAAAATGAGGACCTAAAATTGAATTATTTGATTCTTACACATATGCTTTGTATCTCAGTGTCCTGGTTAGGTTCAAAGGTCAGGGAAGTTCAACAAGCTGTGCCTTCAACAAGTTCTCTATGATGCCTGGTAACTTCAGAGTCTCCCTGATGCTTGCCTACTGGTAGTCAGATGGCTTGCAGTTTATTCATAGAACTCAATGATGATTGTCTTGGGCTAGATCATTAATACATTTGGTTTCAACAGTCCTAGGAAGACCAAGTTACAGGTGAATGCATACCTGGCCTCCTCAGCTTACGCAGCTGGAATAACCCAAAAGCATTATAAATTACAATTCTAGCTATCCTCTTTGGAAGCTTACAGAATAAGGGACTTTAAATCCATTATGTTGTTGTTGCTGTTGTTGCTACTCACTTTGCTCCTTGTCTCCCAGGAGTTTTACACCTTCTCACTGTGCTGTTTTCAAAGAAAGCCTCATATTTGAAGGATTTAGAGTAATACAGCAGACAAAGCCTTATAGTTCATTGGTATGTTTAGTATGAATTCTCACTACTTACCTCATTGATAGGTAGAAACATTAACAAATTTTTATGGCAGGGGTCATCTTTTATGAGATGAAACTCTCAAGATATAATGCAATGTTTACTAAAAAACTATTCAAATGATTTACCATCAAGTGTGTCTATTTTTTTTTAAATTTCAATTAAGTAGAAATCTTTTTTTCTGGGATATAAAACCAGAGAATCTTCTTAACACAGATTATTTACCATGAAATATGTTTTTACTTTGTAATTAAGCAGTGATTGTTTTTATAACTGGAATGCAAAATCAAAGCATTTTCTAACAAGTCACTGTACACATTGTAGTCTGCATTACACACAGCAGACCCAGTGTCCCCCAGCCCTCAGCCCCATTTCATAAAGCTTAGAGACAACATATCTCCTTGCTTTCTTGGCTCATTAAACTTTTTCTTGAACTTTCATTCTTTTTCAGACCAGAATGTCTTAGCCACAATGATATAAGTTGTTGACAGAGAAACCACTTCAGCCTCAAAAAATTGTACTTCCTCAGTCTTACATTAGGAATATCATGTGAAAAATGAACTTGACAAAATTAACTGAGTTAAACTTAGTGATATCTGGAGGTGAGACTGAAACATCAAATAAGATCAGAATGTCCATATGAATCATAAATGAAAACCATAATCAGGGAGGAACTGTGGCAACAAAAGGGCACATTGGAGTCAGAAGAACAGGGCATGATCAGGGAATGTAAGACTATCAAGGAGCTGGAAAGTTGTGAATCAATTATCTCAGCTGGAATTCTGTCGGAATTCAGCTAGTCTGACTCTTTGATTTTAGCTCAGTGGGAATTCTGATCTCAGGAACAGAGATAATTAATGTGTTATTTGAAATTATGATGTTATGGATTCTAGCTAAAGTACTAAAGTGTGATTCATACTAGTTGGGAGGGTTTGACCTCTGTTCTCAGAAAAGAGTGCATCTTCTTATCATTTGGTGTATTGTAACAAAAACCATGGAACATTGTACTGTGAGAAAATTCTAATACCTATGTTTTCCTTAGGTGAGCATTCTCTAGGTGCTCTGATGAGTTCCATGTCTCAGCAAAAGTTCTCATAGAACCTTAGTGGAGGACAGGAGGTCTTAATTAATGATGTTTGTTTATTCATGTCCTGTTGGAGGACAGATAAGGTTTACAAAACAGAATATGACAAGGAATTGAGTCAGAGGGAAGGGAAGGGCCAGAATGAAGCCAGGTCCACCACAAAGCGGTGTCTGTAGTTTGAAACAAAGTCAGTGTGAGGTTGAGAAGCAAGGGGGAAGGTGGACTTTTTATGAATAGAACTCTAGGTGAGCATGCTCTGGGGCAGAGGTAGTAGGAAGCTGTGACTTTCACATCTTTCTAGATCTGTCCATCCTCCCGTTTTGTATGCTGTGTGTTTCTCTCTTGGATTGGATTATCGTATAGAAATGATATGTTTAAAATGTAAAAGGTATTCCTCAGCATCAGCAACAACCATTAGATTCTTAGCAAATCAGCTGTCTGTCCTGATGACCACTACCTTCTCTATGATGTGGAAACTAAGGGTATCATTAATCTACAATGACACACGATTTTTTAAATTACAAATGACTGCACACACACAGTGTTCTGTTTTACATACCTTTACATATTTTATAGTTAATATACTATAGAAGATATAACTAGCCACAACCATTTTCAAAGTCATCAGTGTTTGTTTTACAGTTACCATGTATTCCATGTCCACACTTTTTGGTTTCACACAGTTTCTTTCTATCATATAAAAATTTTCTGTTCCTTTATATTTAGAATTGGAAAGTTGAACACAGATTATAAAATGAAACAAAAGCAGCTTTAACTTGAGAGTTCGTCTTTCACCTGATCGCCGTTTGTTTTTGTTTCCAAGGGCTGTTGTAGAAAATTTCCAAAACTGGACGTCTGACACAGGAAGTTGTAACCTCTCACAATCTTAAATGTCAGAACTCTACCATGAGCTTCAGTCAGTCATCTTCAGGCTGTGTGGTGTTGTGGATCCCTTCAGAAACTTTAGAGGAGACTCAACTCCTGACTTCCTCTAGGTTCCAGGAACTGAAGCTCTTGTCTGTGACCATATCAGGGCACTGCTCTTCTCTGTGTTGACACAGCCTGATACCCTTGTGTCTGTGTTCAACCTCACAATGAGACATCCTGTTATTTCATTTGAGGTCCCTCTAATCAATGTAGGGAAATCACTCCCTGTCTATGTTTGTAGTTTACATCTTCAAAGCCCCCTTTCTCATCTATGGTATAGTCAAAGCTTCCAGGGAATATGATCATGATGCCAAAGGTTAATACTCAGGGTAATAAACCACTGAAGAAAAACGCCCTGTCTCCCTTTCTAACTCCTGCACCCACAGTTACATATATTACAAAGATTTCTGTGTTTATACTTTACAAATAATGTTGAACTGAGAGGAAATGTTTAGGAATTGTAAGGATTTACATAAAGACTTGCTCTGTCAGCATTCTCCTGCAGAGGGCATAACATAGTCAGCAGTGGCCCAAACCACCTGTAGAGAAGCTCAGTCTATAGAGGAGTCATGGCCTAGTCTCTGGAACTTTTCATTATCCAGTATTCAGCAGGCCTCAAGATGGCTATTTTATTTTGTAATTTTATTATTTACTTGTCAAAGGAATGTTAAATACCTAGTATATTACTTTATTTCATTTTAAGGTTTATTTTTATGCATATGGGTGATGGTCTTTCCAGAGACAGAGAACTATGTACTCTAGAGAAGTCCTGGACAATTCTGTTGTAAAAGCATACATTTTCATGATTATAAGAGTATGCTAGTCAACTTATCAATCAGACTCTGATTTCCAGTATGGAAACAACCCCTATATCAATATTTCTACTGGTATACTTTCCTTTATGCATCACAGCTGATTCTGAGACTTGGGTACCTAATATTTACCAGTACTCTTCTTAAGGTATCATAGAATATAGCAATGATAGCACAACTGGCACTGAGAACGTGGACTTGTGGGGGAAAGCAATGTTCTTTCTATAAACCTCCCAGTGACCTTCAAAGTCTAGCTGCATCTAAGAAATGCTATTAGCAAGTGGAGGCATGAGCAGGAGGAAACACTATGTTAGCCAGGCCTCAGTTTGTGCTTCCTTGAGTAGTTAATGTTGACTTGTATCACTGTGAGAGGAGTATTGCCAGTATTAACCACAGCATCCTCAGACTCCAGGCTAATGATGGAGAGAAAATGTCTACAGCCGTCCCTTTGCTTCTGAACCTGGATAGAAATCCTAATTGCAATTTGAATATGTTGGGACCTTAGGAGATTTCCCCTTGTTTCTGCAGGTACGAGTATAACACATTTCAAATCCCTTGACTTACCTGGCAAGTGATGATTACTCTAATTCCCAAAGATATAGACAAGTAGGGTAGCGACTGAGTCATCTTGGTATCCATCTGACACCTAATATTAAGAGATTAATAACAAATGCCCACACCATTATTAATATGACAGGATGGTTCTTAAAGACGAAGCAGCAATTACCACTGATTTAAACAATTCACAGCATTGTCTTCCTTGCTGGGGACCCAGAGCCTCAGAAGACCTACACATGGACTTGGGCATGGACCCTCAGTGCATCTTGATTGAGACTGACTCTTGCACAGCTTGTAAACAGCTTACTCCAAAAGTCATCATGGCAGAAGGCTGTGCTCTGGACATATGCAAATCAGCAGGGGTGGGGAGAAACTGAGTAACTGCAAAAGTGGTTCATCTCTTTACCTTGTAAATGATCAGTGTCTCCAATTGTCCTTATTCTTACCAACACAGTGTAGATTTCTCTGCTGAGGATATGTTTCTCTGTGGTGCTAAAGGATAGCATAGCTCTGGTTTCTAAGTGTAGCCAGATATTTTGATCTCTTCCAGGTTCAAGATGTTTCCTTTTCCCCATCTACAGTCTTAAAACCTGCAAACAATTTTGCAAATACAATGCATTTGGTATAGTTTAATATTCCTGATGGCAGGGAAGGTTCCTCTTGGCTGTAGTTCCCACATGTCCTTAATGAGAAGCTGAAATTTTTAGGATTCTGCCATGTTCCAGCTGCATGACTGCACATGCGCAGTTCAGGAGCTAGGCAAGAGGTCTTGCATCTTATGTCATCAGTGTGTACTGGTCTTCATGCAGTGTGGTCACACAATCAGCACATGTGTGGTGTTGCTCTGTAGGCCCACCTGTGCCTTAAAGAACTGTGACTCAGATCCCACCTTCTCTCTCTGTTCTCTCTCTCTCCCAACCCCACCATCTTTCTCTCTGCTCTCTGCACATGCTCCTTCCTAGGCCTGGTTCTCTTGTACCCCCCCCCCACTCCTCTTCCTCCTAATAAAGCCCTGAAACTGATACTGGGTTCTGTCGTGACTGTGACCTTTCCACACAGTAACCAGAGTCATTTATCATTCCCGAAATACAAAGCAAAGTCCTAGGCAGTGTAGTTTGTCCCTGTGTGTCACAACACAGGTATGTGGGTTCACATGGATTCATGGAAAGAAGACTCAGAGGCATCTTAAAAAAGAATCTAGCCTTTCATGGCTGCAGGGGATCCAGCCTCGAAGGACTGAAGCCTTTCCCTTCACCTCCAGCATTTTTATTTCTCTCCATTACAGTTTAGCCAATTAATTTCCATATGCTCAAAACAACCTAAAAGGAGCTCCCAACAATACAATGCCACATAATGTAATGCAATTTGCTAACCCTTGAAAATTATTATTACCAACTATTAGGATATAAGGAAAAGTTAGTAGTTAGACATTACAATCGAACTTGTAGTCATATTAGTTATGTTTTCAAGGTCAAGCAGAGACACATTTTGGATAGGTCATCTTCAAACCCTTCAGAGATCTACAGAATATGGCATTTAAAATGTTTTAATGCATTATATTGTTAAATGAACTATATAGGTACAATATACTGAACAAGATTAGAAATATATGTACAGCATTTTCTAAGAAAATCAATCTCAATATATATAATTTGTATACAATATATAAAAATCCAATCCAGTGCAAAGTATTTAAAACTAGTAATTGTCTTTTAAAAGTAGATTCAATAATCTACCTCTAATCTATATCTTCTTTTTTCTTTTCTATGCTTTTCTTTTTTTTTTTTTTTTTTTTGAGTAGGACTGCAGTATTCCTTGACAGTCCTCCTGAAGCTATCCTATGTCTTTGTCTTTTCTCTTATGTCTCTGTTTTTTCTATCTGTCTTTTCTTAATCCTCACTCCCCATCAGGACCTGTTTCAACTGTGCCAGGAGGTACGGGCAATAACTGAGCTGTGAAAAGTAGAATAAGGTAAGTTTGTTTACCTGAAAAGCTGGTTTCATTATGTGAGATTCTGTCCTTCCTTAAAAGCCACGTCTCTCAGTATTATCACCACAATTGCTCTTCTGGGAATCATTATGAGCAAGAAGCTGCATAGTGAGTTGGGGAGCTCAGTCCTAATGGATACTTGTACAAAATGCTCCCATAACAAAGGCTCAAGAAACATTTTTGAAAAGGTAATGGAAAGATTGTGAAAGCCATAGGATCAGGGAGTTTACTGTGAAATTGTGTCTCCTAGTAACATCAGAAGCTCCACCTGTAAAGATTCACCAACATTACCAAACAAATGGGAGCTGAGTAATGAGGCTCCAACAAACATGTGACAGAGGACAGGGGAAAGGCCACAAAGCTTCAATTATGTACAAACTACTACAGACAACTAAGTAAAGCTGAGCTTGGTAGAGGTACTCAGGGAAGATCACACTGATAGCCACTATCAAATGATCACCTCTAAAGACATAAACGCAAAAGTTTAGGTTTAGGAATATATATGTATCTACAAATACAAATATTCATGCAATAAAAATGGGGAAAAAAGAGACCAGGAATTTGAAGGAGAGTGGGGAGGGATATTTGGGAGGGGTTTTAGGGAGAAATTGGTAGAAATGTTTTAATCAAGGTACAATCTAACAAATAAAAAGCAAAAAAAGAGAGAAGAAGCTACATGACCTCAATAACATCTGCACTTACTATGTAAGGACCTATATCCATCTGTGTGCTTTCTAGAACTGTACCATACATGATAGGTCCTGCCATAGAGGAAAAAGTAATAAGGGATTTCTACATTGAACATGACAGAAATTAAAATAAGGTACAATACATAGACTGGTGCTATTCTTTGTTGTCCAAAAAAGAGCACATTCCTACAAATACACCTGTACTGCCTCTCTGATCTGAGGCACAGGAAGACCACAAGTCTGTTCTGAATCAACTGGCCAATCTTGTGGCTGTGCCCAACCATTGCTGATTTGCATGTGCCCAGAGCCCACTGCCCTGAGGACTTCTTCATAGTCAGGTCACACCCTGCACAGGAGTCAGCCTCACACAGGTCCCAGCACAGACATGAGGGCCCCCACTAAGCTCCTGGGGTTGCTGCTGCTCTGGCTTACAGGTAAGGAAGACAGAATTGGAAATTTATTCAGCTGACTGTGGTCAGTGCTGCCTGGTCTCCAGGAAAGTCTTCTTTTAACAGTATTAATTGTGTGGGAATTTGTTTTTGATTTTCGAATGTCAGGTACCAGATGTGACATCCAGTTGACCCAGTCTCCAGCCTCCCTGTCTGCATCTTTGGGAGAAAGTGTCACCATCACATGCCAGGCAAGTCAGGACATTAATCGTTGGTTAGCATGGTATCAGCAGAAACCTGGGAATCCTCCTAAGCTCATGATCCATAGTGCAACCATTTTGGCAGCTGGGGTCCCAACAAGGTTCAGTGGCAGTAGATCTGGCACACAGTTTTCTCTCAAGATCAGTAGCCTGCAGCCTGAAGATGTGGCAACTTATTACTGTCAAAATCATAACAATATCCCTCCCACAGTGATTCAAGTCATGACAAAAACCACCCAGGGAAACAGAAGTGAGAGCCTAGGCTGCCACAAATGCTCCTTCTGGCTTCTTCTGCTGAGAGTGTTTCCCTTTTCTCTTTCCCAAGATTTAAAGGTCAATGTTATGTTTTTGTACAAGGACCAGATAAACTTTTCTGTACTAGGTCTCAATCCTTTTCCCCAAGCTAGTATTAAAATCATGGGAATGGTTCTCTTGTCTCACATGAAATACTAACTTTCCATGAGTTGCAGGTTTGGCAACAGCTGAGATTTATACAACAAAGATGTGAAAACACACACACACACACACACACACACACCAGGCACACCTATATCCCTACACAAACATATGCCAAGCAGGAGTTACAGATAAATTATTATCCAATTAAAATTAGAAAATTAGTATCTTATCCTAACTTTGAAATCCTGTGGGTACAGGCACCAAACAAAGCAATAAGGTCATTACAACCCATGGCTTCATAGCATCCTCTGCAACGGTCAGAGTGCTGGTTAAGAGCATCAGCTTGTCTTCCAGACCAAGTTTGTTTTCTAGGATCCACATGACTGCTATCAACTGTCTATAGTTCCACTTCCAGAATAGTTGAGCCTTTCTTCTGGGTTCTTCGGTCATTGTACTCATAAGGTATACAAATAAATATGCAGGCAAAACAA
>CABHPR010147314.1:16328-39613 GCA_902168415.1 Peromyscus melanophrys
GAGAGAGAGAGAGAGAGAGAGAGAGAGAGAGAGAGAGAAATTATTCCCACAAATTGTCCTCTGACCTACACACTCACCATGACTCACATACACACACATATGAACACAACACATACAAATAAATCAAGGAGTGGAGTAAGGCAGGAGTATTATAATTCTCATCCGTTTCTATGCTGAGAATGCTTCAAAGACACAAGTCCAGTTACACACTTACTGGAAATGACACCAAACAAGCTATCCTTTCCCAAATTGCACTGCCTACCCTATGTGGATTTTTGCCTCATAATAACAATACGCCACTCTAGCAATATACAAACCTTGGCTAAAGGTTCCATATCAACTTTAATTCTGTACAAGTAGAAAAGTAAGTTTGTTACTTTTAAAGATGAAATTTAATTTTAAGATGAAAATAACAGCCAGCATGATGTGAAATCCACAAAGAATCAATAAAACGTTTAAGAAAGAAAGAAAGAAAGAAAGAAAGAAAGAAAGAAAGAAAGAAAGAAAGAAAGAAAGAAAGAAAGAAAGCAAGCAAGCAAGCAAGCAAGCAAGCAAAGAACAGCCAGGCAGTGTTGGTGCACAACTTTAATCCTAGCACTCAGGAGGCAGAGGCAGGAGGATCTATAAGTTCGAGGCCTGCCTGGTCTACAGAGAAAGTTCCAGGGTAGCCAACGAACTTGGCTTGAAAAACAAAAACAAAAAGATGAAAATAACTAATTTACTATTTTAAAGTACATAATTCTTTGGTATTGGCTTTTTTTTTTTTTTTTTAAGCAGAGTTGGACTTTACTTCTGAATACTAGATAGAAAGATTCTCAGTAAGAAGATAAGGCACACCCAAAATCAAGGATATGGGCATCTCAAAGGACAGTCCAGGCATTCAGTGTTTCCCAACAGTTTCAAACTGTCCTCAATAATATTTAATTGGCAGTGCATAAATCTAAATGTAGAAAAGTCATTTAAAACTCACGTAAGATATGACTGATGGCCTGTGCCCAGGTTCCAAGCCCTTTTATCATTCTAATCTTTCCACACGTGGCCAAACCAGAGCTCAGATGCTAAAGCAAGCACCTTTCACCTTCTCTACATATCAGTAGTATCCTATCACACAGAAAACTCACACGATTGTCCTAAACATAACTACAAAATCAGGCCTATTGTGTGCCTTGGTCTATCAGACATAGCTTTGTCTGTCTCAACAAACAGAATATCGTACATTACTTAGAAAAGAATGATCTCACGCTACTAATTTGACTGGCCAACTTTTATCAAAAAGCTTTTTGTTACAAACTATGATAACCCAGGAAACCAGATCTATTTTTACTGTTCTGGCAAGGAGAGGAAAAGAACTCATGGGACGGGGGAGGAACCAATTCACTGCCCAGTGCTGGTGGCACACACCTTTAAGGCCAGCACTCAGGAGGCAGAGGCAGGCAGATCTCCCTGAGTTTGAGGCCAGCCTGGTCTACAGAGCAAGTTCCAGATCAGCCATGGCTACACAGAGAAACCCTGTCTCCAAAAATCAATTCATACAGTAATATTCTTTAGAATCCCATTTTCAGAGTTTTCTCTGGTATCTGGCTACAAGTGAACAAAAGAAGACTTTCAGAGATGTTTGATGCTAAAAAAAAAATCATCAGAAGGACAATTCAAAAGGTCCATATTCTATTCTAAATATTAAAGCTACCTTGGGTCTGACTGATATATTTTTGGGGAGGATGGGGGATTTTGAGACAGGGTTTCTCCATGTTACAGTTCTAGTTGTCCTAAAATTCTCTCTGTAGATCAGGCTGGACTCAAACTTAGAGATCTCATGCTCTGCCTCCCAAGTTCTGGGATTAAAGGTGTGAGCCACCAAGTCCTCAGTCTTTAATTTTTTTATTTAATTTCATTTTATTTTTAAATGAGGATTTTTAAAGCCAGACATGGTGGGTTAAGTGCCTTCCAACATTTGGAAGGTTAAATCGAAGAGGATGGTGAATTTGAGGCCTGCCTGGGCTCCACAGCAAGTTCAAAGACAGACGAAAATACAGAGCAAAACTCTTTCTGAACAAGATTTTTTAAAGATGTTATCCATCATTTACCATATTTGTGGGTACCAACAAAGATGTATGTCTACTAGAGTCTAAGCAAAATGACTGAACAAAGGACATGTATTACCTTCAAGCCCTTGCCTAGGCTGTTCCTTTCTGCTGTTACTATCAGTACTACTAGTCTCTGCTCTAAAACACTCAGAACTAAAATGAAGGGCACTATTTAAGAGTGAATCTTGAGGTGCTAGAGAAATGTCTCAGCAGTTAAGAGTACTTGCAGAGGGCCTAGGTTCAATTCCCAGCACCTACATTCCCAACCATCTACAAAACCAGTTACAGCCGGTGGTGGTGGTGGTGGTGAACACCTTTACTCCCAGTACTAGGGAGGCAGAGTTAGGAGGATCTCTGAGTTCAAGGCCAGCCTGGTCTACAAAGCTAGTTCCAATATAGCCAAGACCACACCAAAAAACTCTGTCTCAAAAAAAAAACCAAAAAACTAGAGGATCTGATGCCTTCCTCTGACCTCTACAGTACATACACAAATGCACACACACACACACACACACACACACACACACACACACACACATTATTTATTATTTTAAAATTATCTATAATACAGAGACTCTGCCTTTAAAAATGAAAAAATAAATAATATTCAGTTTTCCAATGCTGACCACCTCCTGAGACCATGTCTCACAAGGCTCTCGTTATACATCTCAAAGAGTAAGAAGCCCCTAATACAGAGTTTTGTATATTGGTTGTTCCACTGTCTTCTTCAACATTGCAGAAGAAAAGCAAGTCTTATCATAGCATGCTTGTTCAGATGGAAATATCAGGGATAGAATCCCAAATCAAAAGTAGAAATCACCCTAATAAACATACCACAGATACCAAATAATTTTTTATTTTGTTAGCCGGGGTCTCCCTATATAGTCCAGGCTTGCTTTAAACACAGTCCTCCTGCTTCAGCCTCCCAAATCCTAGGACTACAGGAATGTACCACCATGCCTAGACAGGTTTCAATCCCTGGGAAGATGATTTAAAACAGATTCTAGAGTTCTATTCCCAGAATCTAATGTGGTAAATGTGAGAAGTGTCCCAAAGACCTGCATTTTAAAGTCCTATACTCGGATAAATTATCCTTTCTTAAAATATGCCTTCATAATTTCATCTCAAAAGTCATAGCTTGACCTATTCTTACAGAACTCAAGATTAGCCAATGTATCTGCTCTACACATAGATTGATTTTTAATCCTAAAAGTTGTCTGGCTCAACAATCTTTTGATAGATTTCCTCCAAAGCACTCGGTAACCCACTACAGTCTAACTCCTCCTCCTCCTAACTATATAACCCGCTGGGCCAATAAAACAGAAGAATTCACCAGGCAGAGGTGGCGCACGTCTTTAATCCTAGCACCCAGGAAGCAGAGCCAGGCAGATCTCTGTGAGTTCGAGGCCAGCCTGCTCTACAGAGTGAGATCCAGGATAGGCACCAAAACTACACAGAAAAACCCTGTCTTGGGGGGGGGGGGGAGTTCTATGAAAAAAAGGCACTTCTCATGCCAAGCCAAGCCATTGCTTCCTAACTGAAATGGCTTTTGTACCAGTCACATTTAGCGCACAAGTGACATATATAGTCATCAGTGTGGAATTCCTATGGATGAGTGAATTATAGGTCAGAAACAATCAACAGCTCAAAATCTGATCCAGAAGCCTGAAAACCATTGCTCTCTTAAGAACACCCAACAAGCCTCCATTATTTCAGGGATAAGCCAACAAATTTTTGGTTCTTCAATGTTTTGCTGATGTTTATTTTGTGACAGAGTTTTCTCTTTAGCCCATGACAGCCTGGAACTCACTATCTAGACCAAGATGGCCTTGAATTTGAATCATTTCTCTTTTGTCTCTGACTCTCAAGTGCTGGGGTAACAAAAGTACTCCACCATGTTTAGTTCCATAAGGTCTCAAATCAAAGTTGATACTTACAATGAAGAATCCAAAAATGAAATTAAAAAAAATAATTAGGAGCTGGGCCCCAAAAGAACACTATAATCCCAACACGCAAGAAACTTAGTTAAAAGGATCACTTAAGCTACTTTCAAAGCTGAGACAGGGAATCCCAAGTTCAGGACATGCCTGTGATAGAGGAGGTGATAGTTAAAGAGTATAGAGCTTCTTTTAGGAGTAAAGAAAATGTTCTAAAATTGACTGCACTGATGGTTACATATATCTGAACAATTGTACACTGGGGGGGGGGGGCATAAATTTTGTGGCATATAAAAATGTATCTCAGTATAACTGGTATCGAAACAAGAAGAGGGGACTGGAAAGACAGCACGAGATAAGTGTCTTCCTATTGTTTTTTTCATTTTATTATTTTTATGTGTATGGGTGCCCACGGAAACCAGGAGAGGGTTAGATCCCCTGTAACTGGAGTTACAGACCACTGTGATGTGGATAAAGAAACTAACCCCAGCTCCTCTGAAAGAGCAAACAAGTGCTCTTAACCACTGAGGTATCTATCCAGCACCTTCTTCCTATTATTTTATCCTTGCTCTAACTTCAAGGATATTTCTTTCCTTGAATTTTTTTTTTTTTTCCCGAGACAGGGTTTCTCTGTGTAGCTTTGCGCCTTTCCTGGAACTCGCTTTGTAGACCAGGCTGGCCTCTAACTCAGAGATCCACCTGCCTCTGTCTCCCAAGTGCTGGGATTAAAGGTATGCGCCACCACCGCCCGGCTTCCTTGCATTAATTTTAAAAGTCAACTTTTTACTCAATATAACTGCTTTGAAAGTAAAGCTTACTAAAAGAAACAAATTGTGTTAGAGCTTGAGAGATAGCTCATCAATTAAGAGGATACACAGTTCCTAAAGAGGGACACAAGTTCTGTTCCCAGCACCCATGTCAGGGATCCAATGCCTTTGGCCTACATGAACATTACATTCATACACATATATCCTCACACACATATATGTAATTGAAAATAAATCCCCAAAAGGAACTAAACTATGGCAAGTTGACACAATGACAATATACAGCATACAGGTTAACTTTTTTAGGTAGTCATCAGGCAAAGCTGGGGGCACCTTGTGTATGCTAGGTGCCCTCACTGAACTACAGTCCCAAGCATCAGTTAAACTCAGTTAAGTAGCCCTGATTCTTTGGGAAAACGTTAATGGGCACTCATTGTGTTATTTCTCCACTGCTGACTTTCACTGTAATCACTTTGAAAACAAAATGTCATTTGTAATACTAGTCTCTCTTGAACTTTTGTTGAACCTGTCAACAAAAAGAAAGAAACTGGGGGCTGGAGAGATGGCTCAGCGGTTAAGAACACTGGCTGCTCTTCCAGAGGACCTGGGTTCAATTCCCAGCACCCACATGGCAGCTCACAACTGTCTGTAAACTCCTGTTCCAGGGCATCTGACACCCTCACACAGACATGCATGCAGGCAATACACCAATGCACATAAAAATAGAAATAAATTAGTAAAAAAAAAAAAAAAAGAAAGAAAGAAAGAAACTGGACCAAGAAAGGTGGTGTATCCCTTTAATCCTACCACTCAAGGCAGAGGCAGGCAGATCTGAGTTCCAGGCCAGCCTGATCTACAGAGCTAGTTCCAAGGCAGCCAGGGCTACATAGTAAAACCCTGTCTCAAAAAAAAAAAAAAAAAAAAAGAAGGAAGAAGAAAGAAAAGAAAGAAGGAGAAGGAAGAGGAGGAAAGAGAGAGGGGGAGAGAAAGAGAGAAACTGCCACTGAGATAGCTTCATAAGTATTTGCATTTCAAGAATGCCAACTCAAGAACACAGCCTTGGTTTCTCGGTCTCATAAAAACAGAAAGGAGAGAAAGTAAAATATGAAAGATAAAGCAAATAAGTAAATAAAAATATAAACAAAATAGAAAAGAAACAAGAAACAAGCAGAGTATTAAGTTTGAAACTAAGGTGGTTGTCCTGATGCTGTAACCTAATCATGATGGACACAGATATTCCTCCATTACACCAACATAAGAAAGCCAGCATAATGGACCACACTGACTCCTTGCATTACTATCTCAGGTACTTGCTTTGGATGCCAGGCCTTGTAGCTAGAGTTTTCCTGCCTGGCCCACAGTCAGGACAAATCTCTGTCACCCGCCAGTCCCATAGCCGCTCAGACCCAACCAAGTAAACACAGAGACTTACATTGCTTACAAACTGTATGGCCGTGGCAGGCTTCTTGCTAACTGTTCTTATATCTTAAATTAACCCATTTCTATAAATCTATACCTTGCCACGTGGCTCGTGGCTTACCGGCATCTTCACATGCTGCTTGTCATGGCGATGGCTGGCAGTATCCCTCCCCCTCCCCACCTTCCTGTTCTCTCAATTCTCCTCTCTGTTAGTCCTGCCTATACTTCCTGCCTGGCTACTGGCCAATCAGTGTTTTATTTATTGACCAATCAGAGCAACACATTTGACATACAGCCCATCCCACAGCAAGGCCTCTAACAAAAAGTAAAATAAGCACTGCATCTTCACTGAAAGTCCAAAGGAATTACATTGTATAGCAGTGTGCAAAGAACATACACCTTAACATCCAATGGATTATTTGAACCTTTTTATAGTCTATGCAATCTTAAGCCCTCAAGTTCTCTGACTTCAATCCCTTTAAAAAAAATTTCTTGAGATTTATTTAATTTTATATATGTGGAGGTTTTTGCCTGCATGCATGTCTGTGCACCACATGTGTGCCTGGTTCCCAAAGAGGTGAGAAGAGGGCCTTGGATCCCCTGGAACTGAAGTTACAGATGGTTATGAGCCACCATGTAGGTGCTGGGAACCAAACCCATGTATATTCTCTGCAAGAGCAACAAGTACTCTGAACTGCTGAGCCAACTTTCTAGCCCCTACCTCCATACTTCTAAGAAAAATATCAACATAGCTTATAATAAAGAACTATGACTGGTGGCAGATGCCTATAATCTCAGCATTCAGGAGGATTGGAAATTCAAGGCCATTTTGGGTCATATAGTAACACCCTATCCCGAGGGGGAAAAAGTCTATTATGGAGAGCGAAAGAAATAGGAAAAAGAAAGCCAGGTGGTTGTGGTGCACACCTTTAATTCCAGCACTCGAGAGACAGAGGCAGGCAGATCTCTGTAAGTTTGAGGCCAGCCTGGTCTACAGAGTGAGTTCCAGGAAGGCCAGGGCTTCAAAGTGAAACACTGTCTTGAAAAACCAAAACACAAACAAAAAAACCCTACATCCTTCAACCAGTTTCAAGGACATGATCCCATAGCATGGTCTATTGTATTTTCTACCCAAAATGATACCCACAAGTCACAAAAAGAGGAGAAATTATATATTTAGGATAGATATAATTAAGTACTTCCTAAATACTCACTTGTCTTATGTGAAACCCAAGTATACACTGATTACATAATGCTTAATGAAAGAGATCTCACTCAAGCACAGACATTCTCAAGTTACCCCTACTGGGATATACTTAAAAAGGAACCGGGCAACTAAGAAAGAGTATGAATAGCAAGCAGAGTAGAGGTCCTACTTGGTTTCAGTTTTTGTTTTTTTGAGGCAGGGTCTCACTGTGTGTCCCTTAGATGGCCTAAAACTCACTCTGTAGCCCAGACAGACTGATCTCAAACTCTGAGAGATACATCTGCTTCTGCTTCTCAGTGCTAAGATTAAAGATGTGGGTCACCACACTCAGCTACAAGTCCTATTTGTAATTTGGGCTTCATCAAATGAGTCAGCCAGCTGTGGAATGTCCTTATTCAGAAGCAAAAAGTGAATGAATGGGGATTAACAGTATCAGAAGTACGCTTTCTAGTGACTATGAAATTACTATAGGTTCACAACCCTTCTGTAGGTGGAGAAAGCTCAGTGATTGTCCTAGAATACAGGTTTATTTGATCCAGAACAAGTTTAATGCTATTTTCAGCTCAGGAATCAAAGTAACTATGAGAGTAGTGATACCGGTTGTTTGAAAGACAGAAAGATCGATCCATGAGTTCAAGGTCACCCTTGGCTATATTGCTTAGTTAAAGTCCAACTGGGCTATTGTCTCAAAAAAAAGAAAGTTTCTATATATCTCTCTTGTAGAATTGACCCAGGAGAGAACAAAGGGGAAAACAATTGTGTATGGACAGCTGAGATAGCTCAGCCGGTAAAGGTTCTTGCCTTGCCATCAAGCCTGACAACTTGAGTTTGCTCCCTGAAGCCCACATAGTGAAGGAGAACTGACTCCAGTAAGTTGTCTTCTGACTACACACACCCATGCCATAGTACAGACAAAATAAAATGTAATTTTATTTTTTTAAATTTTGTGACTTTAAACACATAAGGAAATAGTATTTAACAATAAAAAGAACAAACTATTGATGCACACAATATGAATGGACCATAATGACATTAAGTTAGAGGAAAAGCTAGAACCAAAAGATCAAGGTCATTGAAATGACTCAGCCAGTAAAAGTGCTTCCTGACAAGTCTGATGACCCCAGCCCCCACATGGTGGAAGGACATTCTTAACTCCACTGACCTCTATCTTCCATTCATTTGCCTGTTGTCTAGGTGTGCAAGTGATGTTTAGTTAAGCCTGCTACATAAATCTAGATGGTAATAATAAAAATCCCAAATATGAAACCTGTATTTCCTAATAAGACCTATACTTCTGAAAGTACAGAAAAACTACTAAGGAAAAGATTTAAATCATTCTGGTTTGTTTTGCAAATTCTAGCAAAAAAACTAATGCTAGGGTTCACTGAAACAAACTATTAGTATCTCCTATTTTCTCCAAGAAAGAAAAAGAAAGCCATTATTATCTCAAATTTTCTTTAAGAGTATAATGACTGCTTTTCAAATATTATGGAAAATATGAAAAAAACATCTGGACCAGGTGTTAATTACAGTACCACATGCCTACAATCACTGCTCTTAGAAGATAGAGGCAAAAGGATCAGAAATTCAAGGCATTCTCTTCTACACATTAAAGTCAAGGCTATCCTGAGCTATGTGGTAGGAGTGGGTAGCTCATGCTTATAATCACAGTATTTGTAAAGCTGACAAAGGAGTACTACCACAAGCTTGAAGCCAGCCTAGACGACAGTGTGAGACCATATCTTGAAACAAAAAGCACTTTAAAAAACTTCTTGTGTATGGATGTTTTGTCTGCATGTATGTCTTTGTACCACAATACCTGTGGAACAACTGGATCCCCTGGAATTATAGTTACAGATAGTTGTAAGGCTCCATATGGGAGTTGAAGCTGGGTCTCTGGAAGAGCAAAACAATGCTCTTAACCAATTAGCTACCTCTCCTGCCTAAAAACTTTATTTTGAGATAGGGTCTTACTATGTAGTCCTGGCTGGCCTAGAACTCAGAGATCTGCCTGCCTCTGTCTCCCTAATACCAGAGGGAAAAGAAAAGCTATGTGACTTCTATAGGGAATCCAACTTCCACAGAAAACTCCAATGTGACACCAAGTCCATCTATGCAAGAAAAAAAATATTTTTTTTTCTTTAATTTGGATCGCTAGGTACCTTCCTAGCATTTTAAAGGTTATCTCTTTAACTCTCACAATCATGTCAAGTAGTATCAACACTATTGATTTCGTAAATAAGGAAACATTCTCTGCTCAGTCCAGAACTCTTAGCTATTTGGTGGCAAAACTGGAGTCTTCTGTATCTAGCCTCATAGTACACTACCCACCTACTGCACACTATATTGTCTACCACTAGTAACTGCAATGTTATTTTAATAAGTTGGTCTCTTACTCTTAAACCAATTTAATGTTGAAAGACACCACTGTCCTTGACTGGTATTCCTGAATTAAACTGCTTCATTTGCCTCTCAGGCGTATCAGGAAGCCTCCATTATACTGAGCACACAAAGTTGTTCAAATGTCCTTCAAACACATCCTTTGTCCCAATTATAAATGTTATCTCATTTTAGCTTGCTAAAGAACAGCTGTCTGGGTAGCCTGCTGACACTCTTAAAATACACCCAGCCCAAAACAGCCTGCTAAAAGAGAGCTTGCTAAATTGGCTGAGAACTAGGCGACTGTCTATATCACAGACTCACTCTTTGGTCATTCAAGCTGGCCTCTTATTTTAAGCATATGACTACATAGCATCAATGTCACTGTTGTTTAAGAAAATCAGATACTATTAAAACAGTGAGGCTACCCACTTTTTAACCTATTAATAAACAACTTGCCAGGTGGTGGTGGTGGTGGTGGTGCACACCTTTAGTCCCAGCACTCAGGAGGCAGAGGCAGGCAGATATTTGTTTGAGGCCAGCCTGGTCTACAGATTAAGTTCTAGGATAACCAGGGCTACATAGAGAAATCATATCTTGAAAAACAAAACAAAACAAACTTTACTTAAATAAATTTTGTTTTGTTTTGCTTTGTTTTTTGAGACAGGATTTCTCTGTGTAACAGTCCTGGCTATCCTGGAACTCACTCTGTAAATCAGGCTGGCCTTGAACTCATCTCAAGCATGACAGACAAGTAAGTGCCCTTCCTTCCACTGAGCTACATACCCAGATCAGTGACACAAAAACATTTCTTTTTTGATAATTCAAGAGTATAGTGAAATGAGCTATAGTAAGAAAGTACAACCATTCAGAAAGCAACTGTATAAATACATCAAACTTATAAGTTTTAAACTTATACATCTTTTGACTCAGTAATTAAATATGTACTGAAGAATCTATCATAACATGCCCAGTGTTGTTGGTACATGCCTATAATCCCAGCACTTTGGAGGTGGAGGCAAGAAAGCAAAGAGTTCAAAGCCAGCTTTGGCTATAAGACCTTGTCTCAAAATAAAAAAAAATACACAAACACATCTATCTTATAATGTGAAGAAGTTTGAAAGGCAGATATGATAAAGCAAACCTATAATCTAGTATTGTAATCTAATACTAGACAGGCTAAGCAAAGAGTATGGTAAATTTAAGGTCAGCCTGGGCTACTTAAAAACAAAATCCTGTCTCAAAAAATAAATAAAAAAGTGAAGTGAAAAATTTTTCTTCACACATTTGTGGTCTTAATATATAGAACTGGGGCTGGAGAGATGGCTCAGCATTTAAGAGCACTGGCTGTTCTTCCAGAGGACCCAGGTTCAATTCCCAGCATCCACATGGCAGCTCTCACAACTGTAACTCCAGTTCCTGGGGATCTGACATCTTCACACCAATGCACATAAAATAAAGTTAAATAAATTATTTTTTTTTTAAAAAAGTAGAATTGCCGGGCGGTGGTGGCGCACGCCTTTAATCCCAGCACTCAGGAGGCAGAGGCAGGCGGATCTCTGTGAGTTCGAGGCCAGCCTGGTCTCCCAAGCGAGTTCCAGGAAAGGCGCAAAGCTACACAAAGAAACCCTGTCTTGAAAAACCAAAAAAAAAAAAAAAAAAAAAAGTAGAATTGTACAGTCACTCTGGAAAAGTCTAGCAATTCTACGTTAAAGATAGGTACACCAGCTTTCGGCTCTTAGCTTGGAGAAGGCCAAGGTGCAACTTTCTTTGATCAGCCCAAATCTGGTTCAAACAATACCAGCCTGTTCTTCCATGCCACCTGAGTTGAACCCCAATAATATCCAAAGTACACCAGAGGTAAGGTCAGTGCCATATCCACCTTGACCCCTAAGACAGGTACTCTGGGACTATCTCAAAAAAAAAAAAAAAAAGTGGTGGTGATGACATCAAGGTCTGAGGAATGAGAATGAAACTGACCACTCAGAACAGCCCAGATGAGGTATATCTTCTGCCTCTGCCCTGATCATCAGAGCCCTCAACAAACCATGAGAGCAGAAAAACCTGAAACACAGTGGAAACTTCACTTTTGATGAGACTATCAACAATGCCTGGAATACTAAGCATTCTTATATAAAACACGTTTTATAGCCATACAAAAGAATATGGCCATTAAGAATTAAGTATTGCCAGGAGTGCATACCTAATCCCAGCACTTGGGAGGCAGAGGCAGGTGGGGGACTCCGTGAGTTCAGAGTTCCAGGACAGCCAGGGCTACAAAGAGAAGCCCTGTCTTTAAAAAAAAAAAAAAAAAAAAAAAAAAAAAACACAAACAACAAAAAGAAAAAGAAAAAAAACTCCGCTTGAAAGGGTGGCTTTTTTTGTTTGTTTTTCTGAGACAGAGTTTCTCTGTAAAGTTTTGGTGCCTGTCCTGGATCTCACTCTGTAGACCAGGCTGGCCTCGAACTCACAGAGATCCTCCTGGCTCTGACTTAAAGGTGTGCGCCTGGCTGAAAGGGTGGCTTTTAGGGTGAATCATATCATAATGAATTTATGTCAAATCTATCACATTGAAAATCTGAACTATAAGCCATGTATAGAGTAGCACACCAGCATCTCATCACTTAGGCAGTAGAAGCAGGATCACCACCACAAAAATCAGAGCTAACCAGAGTTGTATAGCATGATTCTATCTCAAGACAGAGATAGAGATGTAGGTCAAACACTGGCAGAGTGCTTGCCTAGTATGCACAAAGCCCAGGATATAATCTCCAGTACTATAAAAACTGGTGGTGGTAGTACATGCCTGTCATACTATCACTGATGAAGGAGAGGCAGGAGAATCAAAATTTCAAAGTTGTCCTTGACTACACAGAAGCTTGAGGTCAATGTGAGATACATGAGAACCTGTCTCAAAACACACACAAATAAACAAATAAATAGGCACATGCCTAATCTCAGCATTCAGAAGGCTGGTGCAAAAGAACTATAAATTTGAAAAAGGCCAGAACAACAATACATACCAAAGGAAAAACAAAAAACAAAACAAAAAAACCAGAAAACAAACAAAACAAAAAAAAACTTTGCAAAGAAAGGAGTGTTTTAATATTAATAACATCCTTTTATTTTTTGGTTTTATTCAAGACAAGGTTTCTCTTTATAGCCCTGGCTGTCCTGGATCTTTGTAAACCAGGCTCTACACCTGCCTCTCCCTCCAGAATGCTGCGATTAAAGGTGTGCACCAAGACAGCCCAGCAACATTCCACAGCCCAGAAACATTCTTAGTTTTAAAAAAAAATGTACACAAATATTTATTAGCAGGAGCATTTAAGTAAAAATATAAATTTATAAGCAAGGCGTGGTAGTCACCTATATTCCCAACACTTGGGAGGCTGAGGCACGAGAATGTTGAATTCAAGATGAGCCTAGGCTACAAAGCAAGACCCTGTGTCACAAAAAAAAAAAAAAAAAAAAAGTAGAGAGGCTGGAGAGGTGTTTCGATGTAGAAGGATCCACATTTGGTTCCCAGCACCCACATAGTGGTTCACAACCATCTATAACTCCCAATTCTAAGAAATCTGATGCCTTCTGACTTCTGAGAGCATAAAGCACATATGTGGTACACATGCATACAGAAAAATACTCATACACAAAAACTAAATATTCTAAAAATTTAATACAGAAAAGCATATACATATAGTAGAAAAATAAATATATCCAATACATGTAGTGGTATTTGCTCCACCCATGACCTTGAGCTATATGCCCAATGGAGGCGGTGCTTCTTGCCTTCTTACTTGACCTTTTTTTGTTTGTTTGTTTGTTTGTTTGTTTGGTTGGTTGGTTGGTTGGTTGGTTTGGTTTGGTTTTTCGAGACAGGGTTTCTCTGTAGCTTTGAAGCCTGTCCTTGGAACTCACTCTGTAGACCAGGCTGGCCTTGAAATCACAGAGATCCGCCTGGCTCTGCCTCCCAAGTGCTGAGATTAAAGGCGTGCGCTATTATGCCCAGATCGCAGGGACCCCCAAAAAACCACAACAGAGACCGAATCCCGCATGTAAAAGCAAAGAGCCTTTATTTCAATCTCCAGAGCCTGGTCCCTCTGTTTTTCCGACACAGCAGTGAAAGCAGAGAGCCCTGAGCCCACGTGGGGCAGAGTTTAGTAGAGTTGGGGTGAGGGGATTTTCAGGGTCCAGGACTCTCTGATTGGCTGACAATTGTCTAGGGGTATCTGTAAAACAAAAAATAGGTGTGTACAAGACTCAAGGACATTTGGCCACTTTATCTAATGGTTAGAATGTTTGGGATGTCAAGTGCTTCCTCATCCCTGGGTGGTATCAGCTTAAGGCTTTTCCTGGATCTGGGTGTTGCCTGCCAGTAAGCCTGTCACAGAAGCTGTGTCTAGGCCCCTAAGCCTGTCATGGCTGCTGTGTGGTAAAGCTGTTTTTGGGCCCCTTCACAGCACCACCACTGCCCAGCACTTACTTGACCTCTTAAAAGGAAAGGGAGAAGTAGAAGGAAAGGAAACATGTGGTCCCTCTCCCTTTCCTTTTAAGAGGTCATGTAAAAAGGCAAGCAGCAGCCTCCTTTGGGCCATATAGCCCAAGGTCATGGGCGGAGCAAATACCACTACAAATACATGCTTATTTTAGAAGGTTTTATTTTTGTTGTTTTGTTTTGTTTTGTTTTTGGAGACAGGTTTTCTTCGTGTAGTTTTGGTGTCTTTCCTGGATATCGCTCGGTAGACCAGGCTGGCCTCGAAATCACAGAGATCCTCCTGGCTCTGCCTCCTGAGTGCTGGGATTAAAGGCATGCGCCACCACCACCTGGCCACAGTTGTTATTATTTTTGTGTGTACTTTTCTATACCTATTTCTCAATAAATAAGAGTGTTTTGCCGGGTGCTTTAATCCCAGTACTCGGGAGGCAGAGGCAGGCAGATCTCTGAGTTCAACGTCAGCCTGGTCTGCAGCATGAGTTCCAGGACTGCCAGGACTACACAGAGAAACCCTGTCTTGGGGAAATAAAGAAAAACAAACAAAAAACAAAACAAATCAAAAAAAAAAAACAAAAAAAAAAAACACCCCCACCACTTCCCACCACCAAAACAAACAAGTGTTTTGTTTTTTACAATAGGACTCTTTTTTAGACAGTCCTACAGAAAATACAATTAGGGCTTTCTGATCTTATGTTACTATCACTTTTCACAGGCCTTCATAATCTATCTACTAACCAACATCAGAGGTCAGAGGTCACAAGGAATTAAGACAAGCTGAACTGGTTCAGCTGTTACTCTCATCCTATCTGAGCATCACAGATTACTGATAAGAGAGCTCAACAGTGCTTGTAATGTCTATATTGTCAACAAAAGTCTCAAGCTAAAGCTAAGGATCTAGTTTAGTGGTAGAGTGTTCACCTAGCAAATAAATGCCCTGAATTTGAGATACCTCCAAATAGCACTTGTGCCAACACCCATACAGTAGCTGACAGCCATCTGTAATTCCAGTTATAGGGTTATCCCTTCTCTCTCTCTCTTTGTTTTTTTTTTTTAATTTATTTTATTTATTTATTTATTTATTTATTTATTTATTTTTTGGTTATTCGAGATAGGATTTCTCTTGTGTAGTTTTGGAGCCTGTCCTGGATCTTGCTCTGTAGACCAGGCTGGCCCAGATTCGCCTGGCTCTGCCTTCCGAGTGCTGGGATTAAAGGCGTGCTCCACTGCTGCCTGGCAGGTTCTCCCTTTTCTAACCTCTGTGGGAACTACACATATGGTGTACCTATTCACTTAAACACTTAAAATAAATTATACCTAATAAAATTTCAATTCCAGGTGTGGTCATCTATACATTTAATCCCAGCACTTGGGAGGCAGGTAGATCTCAAGTTCAAAGCCAACTTGGTCTACAGACCTAGTTCTAAGACAGCCAGGGCTACACTAAAAAACACTGACTTGGGGGAAAAAATGTTCAAGATAAATGGAACTGCTTTCTTAGACATATAAAGTGCAAGAAGACAACCACAAGGGAGAAGATCCTGTCAAAAAGAAGTTTTAAGCTATGCAAGGTTCGTGCCTGAAACCTCAGCACTTGGAAAGTAGAAGCAGTAGGATCAGGAATTTGAGGTTAGTCCAGAACATGAACACTGGTCCCCCAAATAAAATAACAAAATAATAAAATAAATAAATAGGAGACTTAGAAGAAAAAATGTAATGTAGAACTGGAGCTCTAACTCCAGTTACAGACTAATAATCACCACGTCATAGGTTCAAATACTAACACCTCATAAAACTAGGTGTGGCTGGTCCTGGTGGCACAGAGCTGGGCATGGTGGAACACAGCTTTAATCCCAGCACTTGGGAGGCAGAGGCAGACGGATCTCTGTGAGTTCGAGGCCAGCCTGGTCTACAGAGTGAGTTCCAGGACAGCCAGGCCTACACAGAAACCCTGTCTCAAAAACACAAAAACAAACAAACAAACAAAAAACCCCAAGTGTGGTGGTTCATACCTTTAATTCTAAACACTCTGGGGTGGAGGAAGGAGGATCAGAATTCAAGGCAATCTCAAGTAAAGTAGACCAGCCTGAACTACTTGAAACCCTGTCACAGGGGAAGGCAAAGGAAGGAAGGAGCAGGAGGGAGGGGAGAAGAGGAAAGGGAAGAAAAACATTTTGTGGCATGAAGGAGAGAGGAAGATCACTCTAAGTCCAAGAGTAATAAAATTAGTCAACTCTAGGGCCTGACTTGTTCTGTTGGCTTCTTTGTTTTAAATATGTGTCTGTGTTTGAGTGCAAATGCCTAGAGCCAAAAGCATTGGATCCCCTTGAGGATGGCATTGGGGAAGTGGTTGTAGGCTGCCCAATAGTGGTGCTGGGAACCGAACATGGATCATTCATGAGCAGTATATATACCATAATTTTAGCTACTGAGACATTTTTTCAGCCATTCTTTCGGTTTTTGAGATGGGATCTCATGTAGTCCAGATTAGCCTGAAACCTGATACGCATTCTACCCATGAAAAAGTTTGAGCACCGTATAAAAAACAATATAGCCACTCCCATTTATGCTATTATTTATAGGTTCATGAAAGAAATACTTCATAAATTTCCCTAAGAAATAATACATAAAAATCAACTTAAGGTTTCACTGTAACTCTCATAAGTCTCTGATACTTAGTGTTTCAAATCCCAGAAACAAAGGATAGCTGAGAGGAAGACATGTAGAGGAAGAGAGACAGAATTTGGGAGAATTACCTTTCCAGGACTTCAGGAAACATTTCATAATAGGAAAAAATGGGCTTAACTAGGCAGGATGGTGCATGCCTGTAATCCAGGACATGGGAGTCTGAGAACAGGATCATCAGATGAGGTCTAGGTCAGCTTGAACTATATAATTGAGCTTAAAGACCACCCTGGGACATACAGTAAGGCCATGACTTAAATAAGTAACTAGAAAAAGAAAAGAAAAAAAAAACGGCAAGTAAAATCATTGATGCACAAGTTGATAAACTGAGTTTGATTCCCAGGACCCAGTAGAAGAAGAAATCTGCTTCCCAAAAGTTGTCCTCTGGCCTACACACACACACACACACACACACACACACACACACACACACACACACACACACACACCTTACATTGTTAGTTCTCTTTATCCTCACCTCCTCCCTTAAACTCAGAAATCACTTATCTGTCGCCCTTAAATGCTACCCGAAACAATACTTATTGCCCCAATTAACCATTCTTCCTATAAGAAAATGACTCAGGGATCTCCTGAATTCTCTCAAAGCATTTCTACTCCTGAAGGATAAAGTAGGTTAAGCCAAATGAACTATATAACCAAGAATTTCAAACAGTCTAATAAAATAGAATTCAGGAATCACCATTAGAGGAATCCCTTTCCTTTTTTTTTTTTTTTTAAGATTTATTTAGTTATTATGTACACAGAAGAGGTTGCCAGATCTCATTACAGTAAGCCTCCATGTGGGTGCTGGGAATTGAACTCAGGACCTCTGGAAGAGCAATCGGGGCTCGTAACCTCTGAGCCATCTCTCCATCCTGGAATCCCTTTTCTTAAGGGTCTCTACACTCTGCTCTCACACCCATACCACTTATCCCCAATTTCCCTTAAACTTTTTTTTTTTTTGGTAGCAGCAGTGTTTTCGAGACAGGGTTTCTCTGTGTAGCTTTGGGCCTTTCCTGGAACTCACTCGGTAGTCCAGGCTGGCCTCGAACTCACAGAGATCCGCCTGCCTCTGCCTCCCGAGTGCTGGGATTAAAGGCGTGCGTCACCACTGCCTGGCTGACACTAAGTTATTTTTTAAGCCCTCAAGTGAAAACTAGAAAAAGAAAATGACAGTTATATAGACACCAAAAAGAAAACAAAGGCAAAAGTAATCTAAGCAGATTTAAAAAGATTTCCTTACCACAGCATGGTACGGTGACCTGTAAACCCAGGACTTGGGAGGTGGAAACAGGAAGATCAGATGTTCAAGACCCATCTTAGCTATACAGCAAGTTCAAGATCAGTATATGGTACATGGGACCATGTCTTAAAAAAGAAAAATTCAGCCAGGTGGTGGTGGTGGTGGTGGTGGTGCACATCTTTAATTCCAGCACTTGGGAGGCAGAGGCAGGTGAATCTCTTTGAGTTCCATGACAGCCAAGACTATTACACAGAGAAACCATGTCTCAAAAAAAAAAAAAAAAAAAAATTGGGTAGTGGTGGCACAAACCATTAATCCCAACACTTGGGAGGCAGAGGCTTTGTGAGTTTGAGGCCAGCCTGGTCTACAGAGTTCCAGGACAACTGGAGCTACACAGACAAACCCTGACTGGAGGAGTTGGGGGAGAGAAAGAAAATTAACTGGGGGTGGGGGGGGGGGGGGGGGTGGACACCTTTGATCCCAGCACTTGAGAGTTCAAGGCCCGCCTGGTCTACAGAACCAGTTCCAGGACAGCCAGGGCTATACAGAGAAACCCTGCCTTGAGAAAAAGAAAAGAAAAGAAAGAAAAAGAAAAATTCCACTATATACCAACCCAGCCAGATTAAGTGTGGGTCTCACTTCTCATCAAATAAGCTTCTTTTCACAACAGATGGAGACTACTACAGAGATGCCCAACTCTGTAGTAAGAAAGTGGCCATGGGTTGCACCAATCCCAATTAGTAGCTACAATGCAACCCCTACTCCTACAGCTCAGGAAAAACCAAGAAAGAAGTGAAAAAAAAGAAGAGCCAGAAGATCAAGATGCCTGCTGTCAAGTGTCCTTTGGTCATGAAATTACAACCATATATATGGTTGCCTAGACAAGACCTGCATAGCAAAAAATATGCCAACACGGAGGGGAAATTTCACAAGGTCTTATCCTAGATGAAGCGCTACAGGTGAGGAGATCAGTTTTCTTTGGGAATGAACCCCCTGAACTCAAATCACAAGAGTTCAGCCTTGATTAAACAAATGTACAGATGAGCAGCACTAAATGGACTCAGCAGAGAGAGTGATTAAATTAATTTGAGAGCCAGGTGATGGTGTCACATGCCTTTAATCCCAGCACTTGGGAGGCAGAGCTAGGCGGATCTCTGTGAGTTCAAGGCCAGCCTGGGCTACATAGTGAGTTTTCCAGGACAGGCTCCAAAGCTATACAGAGAAACCCTGTCTTGAACCCCGCCCCCAAATAAATAAACAAATAAATAAAATAAAAAATTTTAAGTTAAAAAATAAAAATGCTTTGTTGGGAGGCAGAGCCAGGCAGATCTCTGTGAGTTCGAGGCCAGCTTGGGCTATAGAGCGAGATCCAAGACAGGCACCAAAACTACACAAAGAAACCCTGTCTCAAAAAACCAAAAAAAAAAAATAAAAATAAAAATAAATAAAAAATAAAAAAAAATAAAAATGTTTTAATTCCTTAGGACAATGGACAGAAACTGGCAAAGAATATAGAGTGTAAAAAGTCAGACAGTTCTGTGTTACCAGAATGGTCCAGCTGCATGTCTGGGCTGATGGATCAAGAACATCA
This sequence comes from Peromyscus melanophrys, assembly GCA_902168415.1. Taxonomy (NCBI): domain Eukaryota; kingdom Metazoa; phylum Chordata; class Mammalia; order Rodentia; family Cricetidae; genus Peromyscus; species Peromyscus melanophrys. The sequence continues at coordinate 36,133 of CABHPR010147314.1, forward strand.
GCAATCCTGAACATCAACAATGCTAAAAAGGGAGGCAAAGGCCAGGTCCTTACAAGGCCATGACCCGAATCATAGTCTGTCTTTTCTTTTCTTTTGAGACGGAGTCTTACTACAAAGCCCTGGCTAGCCTGGAACTCCCTATGAAGATGCTGGAACTAATAGAAATCTTATCTACCACTGCTTCCCCAATGCTGGGATTAAAAATGTACCATACATAGAGACAGGCGGATCTCTGTGAGTTCAAGGCCAGCCTGGTCTACAGAGTGAGTTCCAAGGACAGGCTCCAAAGCTAGAGAAACTCTGTCTTGGGGGGGGGGGGGGGGGTATACCATACCACACTTGACATTATTTTGTTTTTGTTTGGGGAGGGGGTGTTTTGTTTTGTTTAGACTGGGTCTTACTCTGTAGCTGAAGTTGGATTGAAACTCATTAGGTAGCTCAAGCTGACCTCAGGCTTGCACCCATCTTCTCACCTAGGCATCTCAAGTGCTCAAACTACAGGTATGAGGCACAGTGGCTGGTTTTCATCATTGACGATTTTTGTGGTGTTTAAGCATAGTGTCACTGAGAAATTTAATGTAACTGGCAATCACTGAAAGGGAAATTTCTGTGAACTTCACAAGCAAGTTAAACAAGTATAGAATGATCAGCCCCAGATCTAGGAAAATGGCAAAATATTGTCCTATCTCATCAGTTTAGATTCACTGCACTGACAACCCCAGCTGGCATCATTATCATGCACCAAGAAGAAGCAATATGAAAACACAAAGGAGGAGAAATCCTGGGATTTTTTTCTTCCCTTTTTAAAATGGGATTTAGTCTGTATGTATGCATACACATGACACTCAAGTGTGATGGAGCACAGTTTTCAAGAGTCAATTCTCACCTTCCACCACATAGATAGGCTCCAGGGATCAAATCAATCACCTTTTACTCACTGAGCTATTTCACAGGCCCCTTTTTTATTTGTTTTTCTTTTAAGATTTATATATATATGTATATATATACATACATATATATATATATATTTTTTTTTTTTTTTTTGGTTTTTAGAGACAGGGTTTCTCTGTAGCTTTGGAGCCTATCCTGGACTAGTTCTGTAGACCAGGCTGGCCTCGAACTCATAGAGATCCACCTGCCTCTGCCTCCTGAGTGCTGGGATTACAGGCGTGCGCCACCACCGCTCATCAAGATTTATTTCTTTTTATTTTATGTCTATGAGTGTTTTGCCTGCATGTATGACTTGTGTGCCTAGTGCCCACAAGAGGGCATCAGGTCCCCTAGAACTAGAGTTACAGATGAGTGTAAGCAGTCATGCAGGTGCTAAGAACAAAACCTGGGTCCATCTGCAAGAACAGCAAATGCTATCATCCACTGAGATGTCTCTCTAACCCCCTTTTTTAAAAATTGAGAACAGGTTTCATATAGCCCAGGTTGGCCTAGAATATACCAGGTAGCTTACTTATGATGACTGTGAATTTCTGATTCTCTTGCTGGGATTACAGATGTGTCCCACCATGCCAGATTTATTGGGTGCTAAAAATTTAATCCTGTATACTAGTCAAAGTACTCTACTGAGCAACATCCCTAGTCCTGGGATTCATTTTCTAAGGATGTAAAACATCTATATAAATAAAAAGTTTCAATGGGGTAGAGGAAATCAAAAAACACAAATACAGAAAAACAACGAAAGGACAAAGATGTGGCTTCATAGAATTTCTAAGGAAGAAAAATGGAAATAAGCAATAAGTACCAGACAAGCATATAAACTAGCATTGAAAAATAGCAAGATCCCCAAGAGTTGGCTCAGCAATTAAGAGTGCTTGTTGGTCTTGCAGAAGACCTGGGTTGGATTCTCAATACCCACGTGGCAGCTTAGAACTGACTGTAACTCTGGGCTCATGGGATCCAACAACCTCCATAGGCACCAAGAATGCAGACACACATGCAGGCAATACATAATCATAAAATCTAACATAATAAATAATAATAAGTCTAACAAAAAGGAAAAGAAAATAGCAAGAAAAAGGGAACTTTGCAGGCTGGTGATATAGCTCAGTAATAGAATGCTTACTCATAATGCCCAAGGTCCCAGGTTCAATCTCCAGTACAGGTGAAAGAATGAACAAGTCTACTTTATTCTAAAGTAGCACTGATGGAAACTGACAATCTAGCTTAATTCTTGGACTGCAGGGATCATATGGACTTTTATTTTTTGAGATTGAGTTTTATATAACCAAGTTGACCTTCAAATCCTGAGCTCAAGCAATTCTCCCACCTCAGCCCTCATTGCCTGGGACTACATGCCCAATAATATGGCATTTCCATTTCCAATGATTAACAAAGCATCTCGATCAAACTATATCCAATAAACTGGCAAACTGCAGCATGCACAGGATGGTGCCTAACATAGCAAACATTTTAGAAATCACATCTGAAGAAAGGTAGAGAATGGCTATTTGGTCTGGGAGAAAAAAAGAACTTTTTGTTTGTTCATTTGTTTGTTTTTGAGACAAGGTTTCTTTGTGTAGCCCTAGCTGTCCTGGAACTCACTCTATAGACCAAGCTGGCCTGGAACTCTTAGAGATCCCCCTGCCTCTGCCTCCCAAATGCTGGGATTAAAGGCTTGCATCATCACCACTCACCTGAAAGAAAGAACTTTTAAGTGGGACAAAGTAAGTGTCATTGACGAACTATAAAATGAATACTGGAGCTGCACAGAATAAAAATAACTGCAGACAGAAAAATCAGAGCCACTAAGTAAAAACCAAAAGGAGGCTAGTTTGAAATAATCATCAGAGCCAGGCATGATGGTACACAATTTGGATCTTTAATGCCAGCACTTGGGAGGCAGATGGAGGAAGCCAGCCTGCTGTATAGAGTTCCAGGACAGTCAGGAATACACAGAGAAACCCTGTTCTGGGGGGAAAAAATTATATATATAAAGAATTATCAGGAAAAGCTTTTCAAAATGATAGATTTGGGGCTTAGCAGGTAAAGGCCCTTAAAGCCTAATGAATTTATCTCATTCCCAGAGACTTACATGCTAAAAGGAAAGAACCAACATTCCTAAATTGTCCTCTGACAGCCACATGAATCACTTGAGTACCCACATACATACACACTAAATAAAAGGTCATAAAAAAGAAAAATAAAAGGACACATTTGCAAACCTAGAATTGGTAGCCAGCAGCAGTCACTACCTACTATTGTCATTTTTTTTTTTTTTTTGAGACAAGGTCTATGTAGCTCTGTAGCTGAAGAAAAAAAAGAAGAAAGGGAGACACTGCCAGCCGCCACCATGAGTAGCAACATGTAAGATACTGGTAAGCCACAAGCCATGTGGCAAGATATAGATTTATAGAAATGGGTTAATTTAAGATGTAAGAACTAGATAGCTAGAAGCCTGAGCCATTAGGCCAAACAGTTTAAATAATATAAGAGTCTGTGTGTTTATTTTATAAGTGGGCTGCGGGACTAC
>CABHPR010147316.1:0-16989 GCA_902168415.1 Peromyscus melanophrys
GAGGCGTGCTTCCATGGCGATTTTAAATCCAGTCAAACTGACAAGCCTATATCCATCACCCTTAGCGCATGAGCCAGTCGTCATGTCCCTGCATCCACACAGAGTCTATACACATGTTTATAGAAGACTTAGCTGCTTAGCAAATGCACGAAGGTCACAGCCTCAGAGCTTGGAGCCATGAGTCATTTTTTTTACAGAAAGGAAATGTTATTTCAGAATGAGGTCCTGGCCAAGGCTATGGGAGTGGTGGGACACCACCCTATATAAAGAGAAAGGTTCTTGGAGCACTCAGCTAGATTTGCCCCTGGAGAGGGGAAAACATTGATTTTACAAGATTTTCCACACCCAGGAACTGATTTCTTCCAGACGGCCTGAGGTCACCTGATGAACCTAAGGCAATGACGGGGTGTGGGAATGGGACCCCTCAGTTACCTTCTGAAGGGCAGGCAACACCAAACTACTTAAGAGGGGAGTCCTGTGGCCTCCCTGTTTCAGGAATGTCAACAACTCACCCCCATCCCTTATAGGTTGCTTTACCTCAGCACAACTCCTACAAGCTGCGTTGGGGTGCTGCCTCTGTCAGTTTCTAGGAAAAAGCTGTCATGATGGACAGTACCGTGGGCTGCTGGGACTGATTTATGCTGGCACTCATCCCTGGGCAGGCAGCTTTTATCTGCACTATTGGAACACCCTGGGGAACACAAAGGAAAATTAAGTTCTTTCTTTTCTCTATAATCTAATTCAAAATTAGAATGATTGTGGTTATAAATCTCAGATTGAGTTGTCTGCTCATTATGGTTTTGCCATTTCATTTCATGTGATAACAATAGCATCACGCATTAGGCAGAATTATGGTCTTCCAAGTGTGTGCTGCTCTCTCCCCCCTCCCCCCTCTCTCTGCATATATTTGATTGTCACCAAAGCCCTGCTGCACAGAAAGTGAAGGGTCACCATTCTCTTTAGAGGGAAGAGAACCTATAAGACCTAGGAGAAAGGGCTCCCCAGGACCAAACACCAGTTTCCACCACCAAACAATCTTGTATGGAGATTGCATCTTCCTTTTAAAGATGAGTTATTAGGGCTGGTGAGATGAACCTGCCACCAAGCCTGACGACCTGAGTTCAATCCCTGGGACCCACATGGTGGAGGGAGAGTACTGGGAGTCCCACAAGCTGTCTTCTGATCTCTGCACGTGTACCATGGCAAGTACAACCCCCCCACACACACGCATGCACGCATGTGCGCGCACACACACACACACATAAAAATTAAAATAAATTGTTAAGCCTTTTGAAGATATTTAAAATGCATAAAATAGATGCTGAGACTGTGACTCAATTGGAACAGGACTTATTTAGCAAGCATGGACTAGGTAGAGGACTCTAATCCCAGCACATGAGAGATGTAGACCAGGAGGATCCAAAATTTAAGATCATTCTCAGCTATGTAATGAGTTCAAGACAGTCTTAAATAACTGAGACACTGGACACTATCCCCCCCCCCCCCAAAAAAAAAAAAAAAAAAAAAAAAAAAAGAAAGAAAGAGAAAGCAGAACCCAGCAAGGCACCTATCTACCATTCTGTCCTTTCTTCTTTCCTTTATTTTCAGGGTCTAATCAAGGTTTGTTCATTTTGCCCTCTTCTGGCCTGAGGGTACCAGGCATACACATGGTGTGCAGACACGAACTCAGGCAAAAACACCTGGAGAGATAAACTTAAATTATATTGCATTAAATTAAATATTTTTTAAATAAAGAGGATTTGTTATTTAAAAAAAATCCCCAAACAGCTTTCCAGCAAGCCAGGAAATGGTACCGAGTGGCTCATTCTCTGCCTGTTTCGGTGGACGTGATACGCTGAGGGGCCAGGGTTTGCCTCACGTGGACAAGGGAAATTGCATTTGCTTAGGCGCTGCTGCTAGCATGAGCATTTCCTTTACAGTAAGTCCCACCAGTTATCACGTGGAGAAAACTGATCCCCATAAGCTTTCGGACTTATTGCTTGCCTGAGGATCATATGCATCTAAACATGGCTCTGTCATGTTCTGGAATCATCAAGACCTGAACACACGAAGGCAAAGCATGTCAAACAAAGAAAGATTCATTTCATTTTCAATACCGAGTGTATTGAAGTAAGTACTGTTACAGTTAATGGACACGATGTTTTCCTATGAAGTTACATTTTCTTAACATTGAAGGGGATGAGGGAGAGGAACACAGGCTCTTCCCACTCACTGTATGACTAAAAGCAATATGTTTATAAGAAAACACTTGACATCCTTACTGTTTCGTGGTGTTTTAAGCATACTATGGTGGTATGTTTGTTTAATATATGTGTGTAGGTATTTTTTAGAATTATTTTTACAGTTTCCAACCAAATATATGTTTGTATAATTTATTATGATGACTTCTTCATCTACATCATTAGGACAAAGTAGGGACATGTATCGTGCCAACTGGTTTCTCCTTAAACACTTAACATAATAATGTAACTTGAGCACAATAAAGTCTCCTGGTCATCCATATCTCAGTACAGAATGCAGCTTAGCTTCATTGATTTGGTTATAAGCAAATCTTCCTCATAACTGGACGATGGAAGACGGGAAGTAAAGAGACCCTTCTGAAATAAAATGTTATTTTTTGGAAAAAAAAAGTTTCAATCATTTATTTGGTTTTTCATTTTTGTTTGCTTGTTTACTTGCTTTGTTTTCCTGAGACAGGATCTCTCTCTATAGCCTTGGCTGTCCTGGAACTCACTGTGTAGACCAGACTGGGCTCGAACTCACAGAGATCCACTTGCTCCTGCCTCCCAAATGCTGGGATTAGATGCTACCACACTGTTATTTGTTACTTTTAAAGACTTGTTGACTGGATTCAGACTTAGAAGTAGAAGGTCTCAGTGAGGACAGCCTACGTCTCTTGTTAATCTGTTTCCTCGAGATTTTCTGTGGCTTCCTTGATGCTCTTGGCCAACAGTTTAGCACACTCAGCAGCCTCCTCATTTTTCTTACTGCATTGTTTCTTCAGAGCAATACATCAGTGTTTGTGTTGCAGGACACGTGGAGGAGTCACAAGACCCTGAATTTTGGGTGCTTTGGTCCTGGGCTTCTTAGCTTCTTTGTTTAAGGGGTTTTTTTTTTGACAACATAGTGGCACACATCATCTTCTTTAGAGAGATTGAAAGGTTTTCAGATTCTGCAGCTCTTTTGGGGTCCCAAATGCTGAGGCACAGTAGTATCCGTCAGTCCAGGAAGATCCTTCTCTCCTTTTTTTTTTTTTTTTCTCGCAATAACCAAGTTGAGAACACTCTGGCATCCACAGTACATCCTCAAACAGACTTGCAACTCCTCTCCCCAGTTCTTTTTGGTCTATAACAAGAATTCCCCTTACTCAAAAGCACATGCACTCTGCCGTGGGTCAAACACTTTGCTTTATGGGAAAACCTTGTTCGTCATTCCCAGTATCGATTCAGATCGCATAACCCTTCCACGCTTCAGCCAGAGCATCAGCAGCAACTCCCGTGGCTGTTGCACTCCTCATAGAAAATACCAAGTTTGTGCCGGGCGTTGGTGGCGCACGCCTTTAATCCCAGCACTCGGGAGGCAGAGCCAGGCGGATCTCTGTGAGTTCGAGGCCAGCCTGGGCTACCAAGTGAGCTCCAGGGAAGGCGCAAAGCTACACAGAGAAACCCTGTCTCGAAAAACAAACAAAAAGAAAAAAAGAAAAAAAAGAAAAAGAAAATACCAAGTTTGTATTGAACACATCATCCACTTCAGTGAGTTCCTGACAACTGGTGGCTGGGAGGCAGATGTTCATTTTGATGCCGTGGACCACCTAGGATGTTCCAGGAAAACAACTCTACCTCCCTGTTCTGATGATTGTTAACACATTTGCTCCAGGTACTTTCAAACATGAGAAAAAAGTATACAAGTATAGATGCCTCCATCCCATTTTCTTTTTCATGTCAGATAAAATACTATCCTGAAGGTGATCCCTGTCTTGCTGTCCATATACTAAACAGTTATTACATTGGTACTTACCTAGAGTGGTCCACATTAATATTGTGTGCTTATTTATTTGTTTATTTGTTTATTTATTTAGAGACAGGATCTGGCTGTGTTTCCCAAGCTGGCCTGAAACTCTCAATCTTCCTGCCTCTGCCTCCCCAGTGCTGGGATCACAGATGTGTGCCTTCATACTTGGATTTGGCTTTATTTTTTATTTTAACATTAAAGCTTTTGGCTTTCTGTCACTTGTTTTACTCACAGAAATATATCAATGTGGTATTTCCTGAATGTCTAAATTAACTTCCACAGATCCATAAGTTCATTGATCACTCTATTTTTCCCCACTGATAATTTTGTTGCCTAAGCAGAAATGTGTTTTCCATGTCTTATTGTTTATAAGCAGTACCACATTGGACATCTTGCTTCTAGAATGTTCCACAGAGGGAAACATTATTCCAGGTGTCAATGTTCATACATGAGCTTCGTTAGTGTATGTACCGATAAGGGGAGCTGCAGGACTGAAGGGTATACACAGCTCCACATTAATTAGATGTTGTCACGAGTCACTAGAGTAATTGTGAAAATTTATACTTCCAGCCGGGCGTTGGTGGTGCACGCCTTTAATCCCAGCACTCGGGAGGCAGAGCCAGGCGGATCTCTGTGAGTTCGAGGTCAACCTGGGCTACCAAGTGAGCTCCAGGAAAGGCGCAAAACTACACAGAGAAACCCTGTCTCGAAAAACCAAAAAAAAAAAAAAAAAAAAATTTATACTTCCAAGAACAACATCTAAAACATCCCACTACATTTTCACAAACATTTGCAAGCATCTTTCCTGTTCATTTTTCAAAGTTGATGGGCATAATTTGTTGTTGTGATTGTTTTTTATTTTTTATTTTATGTACATAGGTGTTTTGCCTGAATGCATGCCTGGGTACCATTTGGTGTACCTGGTGCCCTTGGCGGTCAGAAGAAGTTGGATCACCTGGAGCTGGAGTTACTGACTGTTGTGAGCTGCTGTGTTGATGCTGGGAATTGAACACACTGCTCTGAACTGCAGAACCATCCTTCGAGCCCGTTACAATGTTTGAACTTGCACTGCCTCCATGAGTCAGTGTGGGTACTATTTATTTATTTATTTACTTATTTATTTTTGAGATGGGGTCGTATATCCTCATCATACTATGTAGCCGAGGATGACCTTGAGCTCCTGACCCTCCAACCTCCTCCTACCAAGTACTGGGATTACAGATATTCATCTCCAAACCTGGTTTTATGTGATGCTAGGGATCGAACCCAGGGCTTTGTGCATACTAGCCAAGTACTTTACCAAATGAACTACATCTTTAGGGTCCCTGGGACTCTTTTATTTGTTTATTTATTTGTTGTCCTTTTGAGTACCCTCTGCTATGAACTAATTGGTTGTAACCTTTATTGAATTTTCAATACTCTCTTTTTTTTTTTTTTTAAAAGATTTATTTATTATGTATACAGCATTTATGACTGCAGGCCAGAAGAGGGCGCCAGATCTCATTACAGATGGTTGGGAGCCACCATGTGGTTGCTGGGAATTGAACTCAGGACCTCTTGAAGAACAGACAGTGCTCTTAACCACTGAGCCATCTCTCCAGCCCCTGAATTTTCAATACTCTTAGAGCAGGAAAGATGAATTAGCAATTAAAAGTGTCTATTACTCTGATCGTCAGGACCCAGATTTGGTTCCTAGAATCCATGTCAGGCAGCTCTCAACTGTCTATAACTTCAGCTCCAGAGGATACAACACTCTATGCTAAACTCTATGGGCACCTGCACTGATGTACATGTACCCCACCTTCCCAATATACACAATAAAACTTTAAAAAAAAAAAACAATATTCTGGCCGGGTGGTGATGGCTCATGCCTTTAATACCAGCACATGGGAGGTAGAGGCAGGCGGATCTCTGTGAGTTCAAGGCCAGTTCCAGGGCAGTCACCAAAACAACACAGAGAAACCCTGTCTCGAAAAACCAAAAAAGAAAAAAAAAGAAAGAAAGAAAAAGAAAAAAAAAGAAAAAGAAACCCCAATAAACCAATATTCTGTTTTTTCTTATCTATTTTACCAGTGCCTTAGGTATTCTAGATATTATTTTCTTGTTGAAGATATGCTTTGAAAATATTTTCCCCAATGTGTTGACTTTCTAGCTTAGTTTATGCATTTTCCTCTACTAAAATTTTTAGGTTTTATGTTGTTGAATTTATGTTTTTGTTTGTGTCTTATTTATAACTCATTCTCTACCAGCTAGGCATGGCAGTCCACACCTGTAATCTCAGCACTCAGGAAGCTGATGGAAGAGGATTGAGAACACCAGGACACCCTGGGCTATGTCAAGAAGTTTTGAAGACCAAGGGAGAGAGAAAAAAGAAGGAATATAGGAAGGGAAAGAGGAAGAAAGAGAGACACAGGAGAAAGAGAAGGAAGGAGAGAGAAAGAGAGCTAGCAAAGAGGGAGTTCTATTAATTCTGGAGATGTCTATGTTGTCCAAGCTGGCCTTGAGCTCCTGAGCCAAGCCATTCTCTGGGCTTAGCTTCCCAAGCCGTTGCGCACCACAGACGCATGCACCCATGCCCAGCTGGAATTCCAGCTTTTAAATCAACTTATCTGTCAAACAACTTAACTTAAAACTCAGAAAAGAGGCTGTAGAGATGGCTCAGCAGTTAATTAAGAGCATCGACTACTCTTCCAGAGGACCCAGGTTTAATTCCCAGCACCCATGTTGAATGGCTCACACCTGCCTGTAACTCTAGCTATAGGGTATCTAACACCCATTTCTAGCTTCCAAAGAAATGTAAACACACATGGCATACACACATACACCTGCATTAAAAAGCCTTTAAAACCAGGGCAAAGACTTGAACAGACACCCCACCAAAGCAGAGATCCATGTAATCAGTAGACTTTACACTGTAAGTCTGAGAAACATCCTCAGAACTTGCTGGCCAGCCACGCTATCAGTTGGTGAGCTTTGGCTTCAATGAAAGACACTGAATCAAAAAATAAAATGAAGAGAAATAATGGAAGACACTGGACATAACCCCTGACCTCCAAACACACATGTACATATTCACCAGTATGTATGTACACATAAACACACATACACTGTGTTCTCAACCTTCCTAATGCTGCAACCCTTTAATACAGGGTCTCGTGTGGTGGTGACTCCCAACCATAAAATTATTTTGTTGCTACTTCATGACTGTAATTTTGCTATTGTTATGAATCATAATGTAAATATCTGATATGGAGGTTGAGAAACATATACATACACACATACACAAAAAAGAAAGAAAAGAAGGAAGGAAGAGAGAAAGGAAGGAAGAAGGAAGGAAGGAAGGAAGGAAGGAAGGGAGGGAGGGAGGGAGGAAAGAAAGAAGGAAGGAACAAAGAAAGAAAATGGAAGGAAGGAACGAAGGAAGGAAGGAAGGAAGGAAGGAAGGAAGGAAGGAAGGAAAGAAGGAAGGAAGGAAAGCTTGTAGTAAGGTTGGCTTGCCCTCTGTCAAAGTTAGGTCTTCTTGTCACCTATGTCCATGGTGCCATGGTCTTTTCCTCAAGTGGGTCATGTGTTGTTTAATTTCTAGTTCACTGTCTGTGCCCCCAGCTGAACTGGGAACTCAGTCTTCTTTGTTCAATGCGTTACCAGCCCATGACCATACCTGGTATGCACTCCTGTTGACAGATGTTTGTTTACTGCTGGATGAGCAGGGCGGGGAGCTCTGTCAAGTCCTTCCCGGAAACATAGCCATGGTGTTGGTGATGGTGGAGTCAGAACCACACAGATCTCAGGTGCCATCACACAACGACTGAGCTCCTAGATGCTGTTGTAAATGCATGTTTGTGAACCAGGCATGGTGGTGCAAGCCTGTGATCCCAGCACTTGGGAGATGGAGGCAGGGGGAGCAGGAGTTCAAGGTCAGCCTCAAGTATGGAGCAAATCTGAGGCTAGCCTGGGCTACATGACTCTCTGTCTCTCTGTCTCTCTGTCTCTCTGTCTCTCTGTCTCTCTCTCTCTCTCTCTCTCTCACACACACACACACACACACACACACACACACACACACAAACTCTTCCAAAGAGATTGGATGTGGAGGTCTAGTTAGCATGCTTTCTTCCTATATACAGCCCCATGTGGTTGTTCAGCAAGTTTTGAGAGAGATCTGTATCTTTTCTTAAAGAAGTCAGCACCAGGTAGCCTGGACATCTATCTCCTCAATAGGATAAAAATTTTAAGTGGCTGAGTTACTTCCTAGAGTGAGGATATTGCTCAGCAAACATGGGTTTACCCAAGGCACTATCAAAGTTGGCTTTTTTGACTCTACTTGCTTTAAATTTTTTTTTGATCAACTTCTCTTCTGCTGACTCTATCTTGGTCCATTCTTCCTTTATTTCAAAACAATTTTATATTTAAAGAATTATTGCAAGAATAGTATAAAGACTGGGCGGTGGTGGCGCACACCTTTAATCCCAGCACTCGGGAGGCAGAGTCAGGCGGATCTCTGTGAGTTTGAGGCCAGCCTGGTCTACAGAACGAGATCCAGGACAGGCACCAAAAGTACACAGAGAAACCCTGTCTTGAAAAACCAAAAACAAACAAACAAACAAACAAACAACAACAACAAAAAAACCAAAAACCAAAAACCAAAAACCAAACCAAACAAAACAAAAAGAATAGTATAAAGAATTGGTGTCTATTTCTCTTCCCAGATTGTCAACATAACCACATGTCAATATTCATGGCCAGAACCCTCTCACCATTTTTCCTCCTGTTCCATCTCTAGCCCATTTATTTATTCCATGATCTCACACTAGTCTCTAATCTACGGCAGTTCTTTCTTTCCTTATCTTCCAGTTCGAAGGAGAAGAAAGGGTTGGTCAGTTATTTGTGCAGCATCTCTTAGTTTGAGTTGATGTCCTCTCATCGATGAAGTTGGTGACAAATATTATCAGGAAGAGGTGGTGTGTCCTACAGAAGACATCCGTGTCCTACACAGGGGAAGATAGTGTGTCCTCCTCAGCCCATCATTTCAGAGACTCCCATTTTGATGTCTTCTTCATCTGGATAGTGTTTACCTCGAACACTTGGTTAAGGTGGCCCTTAAATGTTTCTTTGCTAGAAAATCATTGCCACCTTTGTGGTTGATAAATATGTTGGGTAGATACTCTTTAAAATTTCATTTATTTATTTATTTGTTTGTGTGGAAGGGGGGTATATGTTTCCAGGCTCTGGTGCATGTATGGAGGTCAGGAGACAATTTGCTGGGGTTAGTTCTCTCCTACCATGTGTATCTTGGGGTAGGGAATGGGGAAATGAAAGGAGAGATCAAACTTAGGTCTTCAGATGTAGCGGCAAGCACCTTCTACCTGCTGAGCCATCTCACCGGCCCCTTGGAGAGATACTCTGAGGTTCTACTATCCTGCATTCTCGTCAGACTTCTGTCTCCTGATTTTAGCTATGCTATTGTCTATAAGATAAGCTCTATAGGAGACATTTGAGTTCTTAAGTTTTTTTAATTTTTTAATTAATTGTTTTTTAAGTTATAGGTACTGTATAAATATAATCTCAGGCTCAGTTTGCAGAGGACACCTGTGAAATCCCTTTTACTCTTGCCACGTGGGGTCACTTCCAGCTCAGAGGCACCATCTGCTCAATGGTGTCGTTCCAGCATGATTTCTATATATATCAGGAAGTCTCCATCCAGTTCCTGTTCCTCAGAGGTCACTTGTTCTCTCTGTAGACAACAGAATACATTCTGTTATTTAGGAATATTTATGGCACCTATAACCAGTGTTGATATTTTCCTTTTTATGGCACTGGTAGTATGGCTTACATCTAGTTCTATACCTTAATTTATGCTTTTGTATAAAGTACACCTTGGAGATCATTCTGTGTTAATACATGGGGCATCTCCTCATTGAATCTAATGGTGACAGAGCCTTTTCTAGTAAGGACCCCACTGGAACAGTTACTAAACAGTTTCCTCTTGGAGTGTGTTCACTTAGCTTTCAATCTTTTGGTGTCAGTGGTGTGGCAATACATTATACAGATGTCCTGGGTTATGATAGATTACATTCTGATAAAACCATCTTTAAGTTGAAAATGTTATAGGTCAAAAAAGCACCTAAGACCACTTTAGCTCAGCAGAACAGCAAATAGGAGGACTCACTGTAGTTCCCTGTGCCTGACTGCATGTGGCTTCCTGTAGCTTCTCAGCATCATAGGAGATTATCATATTTCAAGTTACCAGCCTAGGGAAAGATCAAAATCTAAAACTCAGAGTATGATGTCTTGGGGCAGGGGTGGGCAGAACTTCACAAAGCTCAGGTTGGCCTCACCCTCACAGCATAGCTGAGGATGACTTTGAACTCCTGAGCCTCCACCTCCCAGGAGCTGGAATTACTCACATGCATGACCACACCCAGGGGGTTGAAGTGTGGTTTCTGTTGAATGGCTATGCTTCTTGTATCCTCCTAAAGGAAAACATTAGACACATGACCATCATGGTAGATGGCAGTCTCTGCTCATAGAAGTGCAAGTGCTACTACCAATGAGAGTGTTATTTTGATGGCAGGTGATGGTGGCACACGCCTTTAATCCCAGCACTCAGGTTGGAGGATCTCTGTGAGTTCGAGGCCAGCCTGGTCTACAGATGAGTTCCAGGACAGCCAGGGCTACACAGAGAAACCCTGTCCCCTGTCCCAAAAAACAGACGAGAGAGAGAGAGAGAGAGAGAGAGAGAGAGAGAGAGAGAGAGAGAGATATTATTATTTGGACACAGGGTCTCACTATTCCACCCAGGCTGCCTCCAAGTCATGACTCTCCTGCCCCAACTTCTTGAATGTAGGGATTACAGGTGTGTGTGTGTGTATGTGTCTATACATGCCTGGCTTACACATATTATTTTTGTGGTAAATTCCTGGAGTTAGAAATGCTAATGTTAGGGAGATGCAGCCCAGCACTGCTTGCAGCAGCCTGAATAGTTTTCCTGACCCTGATACTTTCAGTCAGACAACGCTGACCCTTCCCTACACTGCAGAAAAGAATTTCAGGACACGGGGCTGAGGAGATGTTACCAGTGCCCGCTGCTCTTCCACAGAGCCCGAGTTTGGCTCCCAGCACCCACACTGGGCATCTCACAGTTGCCTGTAACTCCAGTTCCAGGGGATCCAACACCCCCTTCTGGTCTCTGAGGGTACTTGTATACACACACACACACACACAAACACACACACACACACACACACTGAAGAAGGAAAATTAATATAAAAAGACAGTGGAACTCCGAATGTGTTGCACACCCTGTAATCTTACATTTGAAGTTCAAGTCCAGCTAGAGCTGCATGAACCTATCTTTAAAACAGAAAAAAGAAAGAAAAGAAAGAAAGAAAGAAAGAAAGAAAGAAAGAAAGAAAGAAAGAAAGAAAGAAAGAAAAGACAGTGGAGCAGTGGGAGCCAATACCATCCAGAACTTTCTCGAACCTCTTAGTGGAGTAGAGACTCATATTCAATCGCTGTTATCTAGGCTTTCTGGCCCCTGTCACACTGACTCAAGAGTTTGTCTTTACTGTAGGATCATCAAGGTTGCCTGGCAACCACCAGCAGGTCTGGCTCTCACAAGGTTTCTTTAAAGAGTATGGCAAAGCTCTCCTTCCTGTTACAGTCCAAGAAGGGCCTAATTAGTGTGAACCAGAATCAATGCTGGGGGAGGGAGGGATGCAGGATCTCGACAAAGGTGTGAAGAGCACAGATGAAGGTCCTGAGATGGGCACTTGGGAGCTGGCATGATAATGGCCATGATTTTTAAGGGTCTGTGCATAGAATCACCCACAGATAAAATCGGAATTCTCTTCATACTGCCTCCATGATAGAACTATCATAGTGCAGGGCCCCAGCAAGTGGGGAAGGGGGGGCTTTTGAGGCTCAAGACTGAACTACCATGACAAGGATATAGGGTCTGTAACCTGGACAAGGCTTCTGGTGAGGTTGGGAGCCATGACTGGCTTCAAACTTTTGGAAGTTAAAAGCACAACATGGAGAACTGGGGGGAAGGAAATGCAGGCTCAGAAGGAGGGATGGCGTTTTATTTTTACAAAAGGTTTCTTATCGGCCATATCCACAATGGCCTTGGACTCCATATGCACTTGAGGATAACCTTGAACTTCTGAGCCTCCTGCCACCCCCTGAGCACTGGGATTACCAACATGTGTCATAACACTCAGTGTACATGGTGCTGGAGATTGAACCCAAGGGCCTCGTGCGTACCAGGCAAGCGCTCAACCAAGTGAGCGGCATCCCCAGCCCAGGGGTGTGTGGAAATGCAGATGGCTCCTAATGGAAGTGTCTGTCTTGGGGAGGTTATGGAGTCCACACAGCACAGGCCTATGTGCCTGAGAAGAGTGGCCGCTGATGGGCCTGATGCTTTAGATGCATCCATCAAGTGTGAGCAGGCTCCGGGATACCCCACTTCTGACGGGCCTCCATTCCTGAATGGGCATGAATAGGTCAGTGTGGGAGCACAGGATCTTCCATTCTCCCAGTCTCTTTGGGCAGCTGTGATAAAATACCCTGAAACTAGGTGGCTGAGCAACAGTAGAAACTTGTTTCTCACAGTTCTCTAGACAGGGGAATCCATGATCCAAGCAAGGGCTGGCTGCCCTGGTGTCTGGTGAGATCTGCTTCCTGGTTCTTAGGCAGCTTCCTCCATCACAGTATCCTTATATGGCAGAAGGGTTGAATGAGCTAGCTTTGTCTGGCCTGGAACTGGCATGTAGCTTGATTGATAGGATGCTTGCCTTGCATGCTAGAAACCGTGGATTCTATCTGCAGCACCACGTGGAACTGTCCATGGTGGCACACACCCACAGTCCCAGCACTTGAGAAGTAGAGGAAGGAGTTTTCCTACTTGGCTTATTCTTGGCTACCTAGCAAGTTTGAGGCCAGCCTAGGCTACATATGACCCTATATCAAAATGGGGAGGAGGTTCTTGAGCATATAGTTCAAATGACTGAGGATGTAGTTCAGTGGTAGAGTGCTTGCCTAACATGTATGAAGCCTTTAGGTTCGATCCCCAGTACTGAAAAAATAATAATAATAAATTACATACAACATATAGTATAGTGATGTTTGTAATGTTCTCAGCTGCTCACTGATGACTTGGCTGCCTGCTAAGCTCTCTACTCACAAATCTACAGAGCCATTATCTGTGCTGGGACATGGCACATATACAGCAGACCCTCTGGTTTTTTTGTAACACAAATCAGATCTTTACTGAAACAGTTAAAAGTATACATTAACAGCTCATGTGCAGATGGACAGAATTTAACATGATTTGCTAACATAGATGCCATGCTCTCTTCCTAAATGCTATGGTTTCCAGAGCCCAGAAGAGGGGATGTGGTGATTGTACCATAGATAAGCCTCAGAAGCCCAGCTTTCGAGATGATTAATGGTCCCTGGGCTGCTGCTCTGATTCGATCTGATATGGAGAGAAGAGAGGGGAGTCTTGTTTAAACTATCCCTGTTCCAGCCTCACACTGTTATCTCAGCAAGGTCAGAATCAATCTACATTTAAACTATTGGGGGGGGGGGGCAGGGAGGGTGCCTTACAAAAGCTCTGCCCCAAGACACAGCTAGGGACATGCATCTGACAGAGCAAAGTCATTCCAAAGTGTTACCTGGGGACCTAGAAGGTTGCCTTGCAAACTGGGGCTTAGAGAGCTGCCCTCTTTTTTCCCCAGCAGGTGTTCGGGGACCCCTGTGGCCCTGAACTTTGAGAAGGTGGGCAAAGGAGGCCCAGGGTAGTTTGTCTGCAGAATGGAAGTGCCAGATGGCCAGGCAGGTGTGCCTGCTGACATAACAATCTTATCAGATGGACCCAGCCCCCACACACAATCCTGATTTGTGAAGGGGGAAAGTGTGCCCCTCCTCCCTCCCCTCCTCCTGGCTCTTCAACCAGCTCAGTGCTGAGCAGGGGACCATCCAGGTGGTTCTCAACTCTTCGCTGTCACTCTTTCCTCATCCCTCGGGACTCCAGTTGGTCCCTAGAAGAACTTTGGTGGTCTCCTAAACTCGCCACTCACAAACTGGCAGGAAAACGAGGCTGGGGAGAAATGACAGACTCCTGTTTGGGTCTTTGGAGTGACTGATCTCATTAAGGTCACACTATATGGCTTTAGCACCCCCAAACTTCTATCCCTTCACTTCTCTGTTCTCATGTGCGAGACCAGGCCTCTGACTTTTTGTTTGTCACTCGAAGGTGTTGAATGGGGTGGAAAGGAGAGCAATTGTAGGTGGCCTCACTTTTAGGAGGGGGACCGTGTTCCATGTCCAATTATTGTTGCTATTGGATACCTGTCACAAATATCGGCTCTCTATGGTTCACACCTACACAACAGTGTTGGGACAGAGCCCAGCTTCTTGGCGGATATACCAAAAATGATGTCTTTTTTTACATATGCAGACATTCACCTGGATCCCAGGGTTACAATCCTTCCCAGCACCCCAACTTCCACAAACTAGTTAGGTGGCCCCGTGAACACACATGTTTTCCCCTTCCCCACTCCAATCCTATTGTAAAGGGAGAAGCACACAGAAGGTAGATGTGGTGGGGTGGGGAGCGAGGAACAGGAAGAGAAGGCAGAAAGTACAGGGCAATACCGGGCGGAAGCAGCCGAGCACTGTGAATGCGGCACTGGGCCTTGTCACTTCCCCTAAAATGTTCCAAACTCGGGGTCAGCTTAAAGAGCATCCCACCACCTGGTGTCGACTCCATGAAGAGGTGGAGGAGCTCATCTGAGACAAAACCGTGGGATCCTGGTGTGTCTGACAGTCTACTAAGGCAGTGGCTCAAAAGCTGCCCATGAGAAGCCATGGAAAACGTGGAAAGGTCTTCAGTGTGACCTGGCCTGGGGTGGGAGCTAGGACTTGGGCTGCTTATCTTTCCCTCATTTATTTGTGTTTTTCTTTTTGAGCTGGAGTCACATGTATACCAGGCTGCTCTTCAATTCAGTATGCAGCTGAGCATGATCCTCCTGCCTCCACCTCCTGAGTGCTGGGATTACAGGCATTTGCCACCATGCCTGATTTTATTCTGTGCTAGGTATCTAACCTGATGATTCATGCATGCTAAGCAGGCCCTTTACTACTGCGCTACAGTTCCAGCTAGGACTCAGTATTTTTTAAAATTCTTCCGTTGAGTCCTTTGGTCAGCCAAGATTGGGAAGTACCACCCTCGCACACATTCTTCTTGCCAGCACCCAGGAATGGGATGAATCAGCCAGCTTCCTGCCTGCTGCCCTAAGGGAAGCCTCCTAGGTAATCGCGGAGGTTGCTAGGATACCTCCCTCCCAAACCCCCCTGCCTCCAATGTGGGCTAGGATGAAGGACACCCTTGGCTCCCTCCTCTCCATGAACAGTACTGTCCCGAGGGAGAAGAAGAAGTACATGTACTGGATATTTTAGTGTTTCTCCAGGGACCCTGAATCTCCCCACCCCGCCGACACCCCATACTCTTCTGGGGGACCAGCTCTGATCCTATCACTCAGGTCCCTTCACTGCCTGCAGTCCAAGTCCTAGCAAGGACAGTCTTCCACCATTCTCACATGTTTTTTTTTAACCAAATTCCCCTCCCTATCCTGTATGTCAGTTCAACTGGATGTGGGACCCTCTTGGTCGTACAGTACCCCCTCCCCCTCCCCACCTCTGTAATCTAACCAGATGACTCGGTGCTTAGCCTAGCACAGTGTTCCTGGATTGCAGAGTGAAAGCAAAGATCTGTCCTTGCTGAGATACTGTGTCCATGACTGGCATTGTCCTAAAGAGAGAAGAGGAAATTGAAATGTATGTGGAGACAGCTCAGTGCTTCTCCAAATATACAGCCTTTTCCTGTTTAAAAGCATTCTAAGAATATCTGTAATCATTTTACTGATTATTGAAATAAAACATGCTCATGTCTCCCCCTACCCCCCCAGATATATATAGATAGATATAGATATAGATATAGATATAGATATAGATATAGATATAGATATAGATATAGATATAGATATAGATATATGGAGGTTGGAGAGATGGCTCAGTGATTAAGAACACTTGCCATAGACGACTTGGGTTTGTTTTCCAGCATCCACATGGTGGCTCACAACCATATGTAACTCCGGTTCCGGGGAATCCAGTGTCCTCTTTTGACCAGCTTCCACAGGCACCAGGCACACACATACATTTCAGAAAAAAAAAAAAACACCTCATACACATAAAAATTAAATAAATACATGTAAAATTTTTTGATTAAATTATTTATTTTTTTAAAGATTTATTTATTTATTATGTATACAGTGTTCTGTCTGCATGCATCCCTGCAGGCCAGAAGAGGGCATCAGATCTCACTACAGATGGTTGGGAGCCACCATGTGGTTGCTGGGAATTGAACTCAGGACCTCTGGAAGAGCAGTCAGTGCTCTTAACCTCTGAGCCATCTCTCCAGCCCCCAATTAAATTATTTTTGAGACAGTGTCTCTCTATGTCAGCAATTCTTAACCTGTGGGTTACAACCCCCTTGGGTGTTGAACAACCCTTTCATAGGGATCACATGTCAGATATCCCGTATTTCAGATATTTACATTACAATTTATAATAGTAGCAAAATTGCAGTTATGAAGTAACAATGAAATAATTTTATGGTTGGGGAGGGTAACCACAACATGATAAACTATATTAAAAGGTCACAGCATTAGGAAGGTTGAGAATCATTGCTCTATATAGTCCTAGCTGTCCTGGAACTCAATCTGTAGGCCAGGCTGACCTTGAACTCATAGAGATCCACCTGGCTCTGCCTCCCAAGTGCTGGGATTAGAGGTGTATGCCACCACACTCAGCTGATATTCTCTCTCTCTTTCTTTCTTTCTTTCTTTCTTTCTTTCTTTCTTTCTTTCTTTCTTTCTTTCTTTCTTTCTTTCT